>OOFC01048106.1:50378-66862 GCA_900323345.1 Pseudochromis fuscus
CCCTGTAAGGACAGCTCGAATGGTCTAGGACAGGGGTAGCCAACTCCGGTCCTCGAGGGCCCCTATCCGGCATGTTTTAGATGTTTCCCTCTTCAACACACCTGATTCAATTGTTCAGCTCATCATCAAGCTCTGCAGAAGCCTGATAACAATCCTGATCATTTGAATCAGGTGTGTTGGAAGAGGGACACATCTAAAACATGCCGGATAGGAGCCCTCGAGGACCAGGGTTGGCTACCCCTGGTCTAGGAATTAAAAAATGTGCAGCTGGAATAAGGTCCCAGTTTCCGAGTTGGGAGGTCGTTCTCCCGACTTCGGTGAATTCACGTGCTTTCAGGTAGGAAAGTCGGAAGACAACAAACAACAAAAAAAAAGACCTGTAGAATTTTACACTACAGAAAGTATGGATTATATGAATATTGTGTTTTCTTCAGATTTAAAATTTCTTACCATTGACATAACATCACTTGCCCGCCATGTTGATGACAAATATGACGCCAAGTCAGAAACTCGGGCACCTATTTCTATCCCAACTTTCTGAGTTGTTTTTCCGACTTGAGTCAAGTGGCCGTTCGTGTGCATTTTCCGACTCGGAAACTCGTTTTTCCGATGTTTCTGATATCACTTGAATGCAGCATGAATCCTGGCGCCAGTGACAGACCGGTTTTAGTAGGGTTCAGGGTAAGAAAGTCCACTTAGCTGGTATTGATATACATATATGTTGTTGTTGTTGTTGTTGTTGTTAAATTCACCCTTCTATTTTAAATCGTAGCTAATAACCACAGCTGGCTCAAGTGTGGTTTAAGTACTGTATTCGCATCCAGCCAATTTAACTGAGTTGACAACCTGTTTACCGAATTACATATATAGTTGTTTTTAATTTTACTTTTCTGTTTTAAATGTAAGCTCAGGAACTAGCTTAGCTAATAACAAGGAACCAGTTCTTCTGTATTCCTACCGCTTCTCTTTCTAGTCAACTTCTAGCTAAGAGTCAGGTTAGCTTTCCTAAACTTCCACTGAACCTTTACCCTGAGTTAACTTTTGCCTGTATTCTGATTTACATGCATGTATGTTTTTTAAATTTTCAGTTTTAAATATAAGTTAATCAATATGAATACCTGTTCAGTATATACAGTTAGCTACTTGAACCTCAGAGTTCCTAATTGCAGTTTCAGAAAGCTAAGCTAAGCTAAGCTAGTTTTCCTAAATGTTAAACAAAAATAAGTAAGCAGACTTCTCAACTAACCTGTGTAACTAACTTCACAGTCTGCAGTTGGCCTGCTTGTGTTTGCTTGCACCTTTGTTGCATGTTGAAGTTAAAATTTATCTACCATACAATGTTTATTACTTAAGAACAAAATAGTAAATTATACAACTATAGGAGAATTCATAAAGAACCCCTGAAGTCCTGAAAAAAGTTTTGTGTGCATGCAAGATACTTCACTTGTGTGCACATGCTATGGAATTTTGTGTGCACAAGTGAATTATTTTGTGCACACAAATCTTTTTACAGGACTTTAGGGGTTCCATGTGAAACCTCCCACAGTTGTGTAACTCACTTAATTCACTTGTGTTCACAAGATAATTCACTTGTCCACACAAGTTTTGGATCTTGTATTAAATGGTTGCATTTTAGCAATGCACATATTAACATGTTGATAGTAAATAATTATGTTGGTTGAGATATGGGTGTTGTGCACAAGATAATTAATTTAATATGTGCACATAAAGGCATCATAGGTTAGTACTTTGAAGACCGTGGGTGTAAGTTGCATTTATAGCTTTATTAATTGTTGATTTCTCAAGTGGATTTAACTCGCGGCAATGTTCATTGTGTAATTGCTTCGTTGCTAAAATGCAATCATCTAATACTAAATCCATAACACGTGTGCAAAAGATTAAAATTAAAACTTCTTGGGGACTTCAGGGGCTCCGTAGACGACTTCTTAACTAACTTCACAGAATATAGTAGGCCTGATTGTTTTTCCTTTGCACCTTTGTTGCATGTTGAAGCTTCAAGCTTCATTTGAGGCATGCATGTCTAGTTGAGTGGTAAGTAGAGGGTTAATCCATTGTGCAGCTTGGTGGGTTCCAGTTGAGTGTGTGGTTGTGTGGTGAGGTACCTGTCCCTGCTGTCATGAGCTGATGTTAGTCAGCCTGCATGATTTCTCTGCTCTGTCAGTCTGCAGCAGCAGAGCTCCTGAGGGGACCAGCAGCCTTCTCACATCCTCGCTGCCTGGTAAGTCACTGCAACACAACTTCTCTTTACTTTGCAACAACATCACGGTGCTGCTCATTTTCTGAGCACCCTGCACTGCTGTATTTAAATTCTCATTTCGGCAAGAGATCATGTGCTTGAGCAGTACTTCTGTCCTTCACAATCAATCAGTGAACTTGAAGTTTTTCACTTGAGTTGGTCATTTAAATAAGATTTGAAATTTCTCAGGCCATGTGCTGCATGTTTGTAAAATGTATTTTTTTATGGTTTAGTTAGAAAAATAATCAGCAACAGGTTTAAGAGTTTTAGCATAGCAACCATTGTCTGGGCTTGAAACAAAGGATGTTGATGTTTCTTTTAACAATACAAAAACCATTGTTTTTGAGGGCAATATATGCCACAGAATACTGGCTCTAAAGTTTACAGTGTACAAGTGTGTGCACCTAATCTGAAAATGATACATGGTAACAGGTTTGGTCAAATGTCCACATCTATAATTAAAAAATAAAAAATAAAAACATGAATGACAATGCTAAGCTTTGGTATTGTTCTAAAGCATGGGACCCAGTTTTTACACTTAAAGCGTAAATAAATACCAGTGTGTTTTTTAGTTATTGTAGCTATTTGTTCATGTCAGCTGTAGGAGATCTGTCAAGTCTTTCTAAAAATACATTTGAAAAAATTAAAACCTCAACCACTGAAATCCTTACAGAAAATAGAAACATGCTTTCTAACAGTTCAATAAACCCAGAGGAATTGTATGTGTTTTTTTGTGTGATAGCTGTTTTTCTTGCTTTGTGCTTACTGATCAGTTTTTGATACATTAAAGAAATTGGACCTGATATGACAACAGAACATTCAAGATACTAGATTACCTAAATTACAGCATTTATATGTAAGTATGATTTACTTATGCATTATGTTTTTACAGCATCACTAGAAGAATTAAAGTTCATTCGTGCCGATTTTAAGAACACTGTTTAACAATGGTTTGTGTGTAACATGTATATATTTACAAGACTTGAGCCTAAACACTACTGCGTCAATCTTGATTATTCATTTTATTTTGAAATAATTAATATTACTACAATGAATGTTGATTGACCTCTGCCTATAGTAAACACAACAAAAAAATAACTGTTTTTACCAGAAGTATTTCAACCCTTACCCTAATGTGTGTGAACATGTGTCCATGTTATTTACACTTGTACGATTTACTACAGTTTGGTCTTCAGCTAAAGAGACAATGTGGGAAACATTCGTATGTATTTGTGATTATGCATCACATCAGTCTATATCAAATCAGGTCACTATCCATCTTGACAGTGTGTTCGCTGCAAAGGATGATGGAGAGAACCAATCACATCAACATTGCAATGATAGAGGATATCGGTACCAACGGGTTGGCCGGGTCCAAAGTCGTCACAGCCGTTGACCTGAACAAGCAGCCGTGTGGTTCCACTGTGAGCTTCCACAACATCCAGTACAAAGTTCACCTGAAGAGCGGCTCCATCTGCAAAAGAAAAATCATTCCCAGAGAAATACTGGTGGACCTCAAGTTAGTCATAAATAATTTACCCCTATCTGTATATATACTGTATGTCTTCTTTCTGTCATTTCCATTTCTGTTTCTCTTCACAGAAAAAAGGCGAAGGTTTTTATTAGTTATTACTGTTATTGATTATTTTATATGGCCATTATTATCTGAACAGGGAAGCATCAGATATTTTACTTTCAGTAGTTTAATAGTACTTCATGTATTTCACGATCATTTTCACAGGGATTAAGAAAAAGTATACTGCAACTCTGGAGATTTTTTTTAGTTTTTTGATAACCATACAAATGTGGCTCATGGATTGACTCTGATCTTTTTTGGCTCAATGTAGAATTTTATTCCAATACTGCTTTTAAAAATCCCTTAATTTGGAGAGACCTTGCTACAGTTAAAGAACAGTGGTTTCTCATGTCAGTTCAATATGGTTCATTGTTTCCTTATCCAAAGTAGGACAATAGTGAATAGACTCTTACAATAGTTTCTTTCTGGTGGCATTAAACACAGCTGACATTTCCCATGGAAGAATGAATAATTTCACACAAGTTTTTGGGCCTTTTTCTACCACAGTGTTAATTATATGATATTAAGCATGGGTTCTTGCATATAATCTCCCTGATGCACTAAAGAGCAGTCTGCCAGGGAAACGAATTAAACAGTGTCACGTGATCCGCCTCCAGACTTTAATTCACTCTTTTAATTCACTTTGTATCACTGACTCTTTCTGCTGCTTTTGTGTAACTGTTCCCTCTGAAGTCGAGGGATTTGCTTTTCAAATTTTTTTCAATGGTTTTAAACATTATAGTTTTTTTTTTGTCTGCAGCTTTGAAGAAATGTTAATGATATCTGTAACAGCTGCTAAAAATCCTTTCATGAATGTTGCTTTGTTTGGAATAATAGAGGGAAACTAATTTAGTACAAGTGCTATGAGATAAGTGCCGCTTAGTTTCAGTACGTGGCAAAAGTCACGTTAATCCACTTTGTTTTACAGCCTTTTGATTTGCAACATAAAACTGATACAGTCAATTTAAAAATGTATTATAAATAACAAACACTTATTATGTCCCAGTATTTGTCTTTCAGTTCCTTTTTTTCATGCGTAATTGGTCACGAACATTTGTTATGTTGCAGTGGGATAATGAGGCCTGGTCTGAACGCTATCCTTGGACCAACTGGGAGTGGAAAATCTTCGTGAGTATCACATCAATATCCAAGAAGATGTTTCCAAAATAGTTAAATGCATTTGGTGTAGGAATTTAAATACTGTTTGTTTTCTTCAAAGATTCCTGGACATTCTGGCAGCGAGGAAGGATCCTTCAGGTCTCTCAGGGGAAGTACTTATTGATGGAGCACCACAGCCTCCTAACTTTAAGTGCCTCTCTGGCTATGTGGTCCAGGTGATTATTATACTTAGGTATAATGACAGCATCTTTTAAGTGGCTTATTTCTACACCAAGAGGATACTGGCTTTAATTTTGAGTCTTGTTTATATTCACCTTTTAATTTCAGATCTGTAATTATTTCCCAGATTTGGTCTCCATCAACTCCTTAGAAAAATATTTATCTTTTTAGCGGCCAAATGAATCATTAGAAAAAAATAATTGTGAACATTGTTTAGATACTTATAAGAAGTCAGTAGCCTTTGCATATCATGTCTGTTCAAAGAGCTGAGTTAGGACAAAAGAAGTGATCCTCTCTGTTTCTGACCTCTGACTTCAAGCTCTTGTCTCGCTCTTAGGAAGATGTGGTCATGGGCACGCTGACAGTGAGGGAGAATCTGCGTTTTTCTGCAGCACTGCGGCTGCCCAGCGCTGTGCCACAGAGTGAGAAGGAAGCTCGAGTCAATCATCTCATAAAAGAACTGGGTCTCACCAAAGTAGCTGACTCCAAGGTGGATAATCACACCACTCTTAACTATACCGGTTTCGGGATGGATTCATTGATGCATGTTGTTATTCCTCAGGTGGGCACACAGATGACCCGGGGAATCTCAGGAGGAGAGAGGAAGAGGACAAACATCGGCATGGAGCTGATTATTGATCCTGCAGTTCTCTTCCTGGATGAGCCCACCACAGGGCTGGATGCTAGCACTGCCAACTCTGTCCTGCTGTTGCTCAAAAGGTAAATTCAAGCTGAATCTTTGTTCTTTCTCTGATACCATCACGGATTGTTTTCACAGTGTTCTGGTTTAGGGTTCTGTGTTTCAGTGTGTTCAAACCTAAAATGTAGTATTAAGTTGAAGAATGCTGACTCTTTTTTTATTGGGCTTTCATTTAGTATCTCCTCTTTAAAGTTAGCAGAGTCGATACTTAAAGTGTACCACACCAGTTTCTGTTTGCCTGATTAATTTACTGCATTTTATCAGAATTAAGTTAATGAAATATCCGCTTCTCTTTCAATGTGAAATCATTAACCTCATTTTTATGATGACATAGTTTGTAATTTTTTTCTCGTGTCATTTAACTTAATGGTTCTAAAATATGTCATATTGCATTTTACTTTGATCCCATAGAACTTTGTTGTCTTCATTATTTTTATTCAAATGTATTATGTCTGTTTTCAGAATGGCCAATCATGGAAGAACCATAATTATGTCCATCCACCAACCTCGATACTCCATCTACAGACTGTTCGACACACTGACCCTGTTGGTTAGTGGGAAGATGGTGTATCACGGACCAGCGCCAAACGCTTTGGACTACTTTGCTAACATTGGTGACCACACACACATACACCTACAGAACTATCTCTGTAGTACAGCATTGGACTTGTATGAATATAATTGATATATAGGATTGTATTGATTTTAAACAGGGTTGTTATGCCTTGTGTTCCAGGATATCCTTGTGAACCTCACAACAACCCAGCAGATTTCTTTCTGGATGTTATTAATGGAGACTTCACCTCTACAGCAATGACCAAAGTAAATGGATCTGAAGGTAACATCATGTCAGAACCATCCATGAACATTACTGTCAGGAATTCTTAATGCCTTCAAATCTATAGAAATGTAGCTTAAACTATGATTAGATCAAAAATAAATGTTCACAGCCAAACAGAGAAAGCACTTTGAGACACTTTATAATATTTAAACACCTTTTCAACATTAAGGCAAGGCAGTTTCATTTGTATAGCACATTTTAACAACAAGTTATTTAAAGCTGCAGTGAGTGTAATTACACAAACACTGTCAATACCTGCTACATGATGCCTTCCTCTTTGTCTTTGACAAAGCAATCATCACTTGTTCATGTAAAACTTGTCAGTACCGGTGAACCAGTGTGTGAATGTCACCCCAAGCACCAGAAACCTGAAACTTTGTTATACTGTAAAACAGAGAGAAATTTACCTGCCTCAATATCATGTGAACTCAATGGTTTGAATGTAACAAATATTAATTGATATAAAATCCTTCAGTAAATTTTGAGTCTCACACTTTAATGTGTTTTGCATAAATCTTTAGATAGTACTAGATATTATATACTTAATTTGGGGGCTGCTGCAACAATGCAATGCAATTATCCAGTGTATTATTGAATTATTATTGTGTAAAGAGTTTGCTGTGATAATACAAAATAGATATTAATTTAATATTTTCTGCAAAGGGAAGACCATTATACTTTATTCGTATGGAAGATTTTGCATCCATTTCAAGATGACAATCTTCACCATGGGTTCTTTAATCCTTGTCTTAATGGTGATATTATCATCTGTCAGGGGCATAGAGTTTTTTAAAAATATTTTAGTACCATGTTTACTTGTGTGGTTGGACAGATTTGGACTTTGAGGAGCTGAGTAGCTCCAGGCAGAGCATCGAGGGGCGCCTGGTGGAGGAGTACAAGAACAGCTGCTACTCCAACGACACACGAGCCGAACTGGAACGCATCATCCACAATAAGGAGTGTCTGTCACCTTCAAAGTCCCGCACCATCACCTACAACAGCTCCTTCTTTCATCAGCTACAGTGGGTGCTGAAGAGAACCTTTCAGAACCTCATGTTGAACCCACAAACATCTGTGGCCCAGGTAAACACTGATGCATGCAATGCACTGATGTTTGATGGTTTGAGAAACATGTTTTTTCACTTTGTGGCAAAAATGAAAAGGTCGAGTTTCATGTCTGTAGCGGAGATATGAAGCTGCCATTAGGGGGTGTTTTGCATAGTGTAACATAAAGACTGAAAACAAGGGAAAACAATTGGTCTCAAAGTAAAGATTTTCTCATCTTCATGCCAAATGCACCAAAACCGAGGTCAGGCAAGGCGGGCCGATGCGGTACCAGTGTAAATGCAACTTTCCACTGGCAAAAAAAGGACCTGGAACTTGGTACCTGGTACAAATTTTCGTACCTCCTCTCCTCTGGTTCCAAAAAAAAGTACACAGTCAGATAGGAGCAGGAACTAAAATCTTGTTGGTCGGAATTGTCACTGCATCGTTGCGTCATCATGTTGCACGTTGCGCTGCATGTAATCTGTCCCTGCAAACACGCCATTTTTAAATCGTCGGCAAACCGTACAGACATGTTTCAAACAACAAGAACAGAAATGGCGTCTGTCAGAAATTCTGCCCCTTGAACGCACGACGAGGTGCAAACCTTTCAAAACAAAACAAAAATCGTCTTCCTTCTGTGAAAAACAGCCATTGACCAAGAGTCAAAGACAGCAGTTATTCCTCCATTGTTTCTTTCCACACCTGTGTGTCACATAGAAGATGACGTCACGAATGACGGCCAGCTACATGGAGGAGGGACTATCCTCGGCAATGTAAATGCAACCGAGGCGGGCCGATCCGGGGCGAGGCGTTGTCACATGTGACAACTTACCCCAGAACAACAAGTTTCAAAAAGGATTTAAATTAACATAAAGTCTACTTATCAGCAGTTGTCAAAATGATATTTTGACTTTATTTTCACAGAAAAAAGGGTTTAAAGGAGAGGAGTGAGCGAGAAGACATGGTCAGGAATTACAGAAGAAAAACAGGACATGGCAGTGCAGCAGCTGATGTGATGCTGTGGGCAGTCAGGCAGGCAACCTGAGCTAATAAATCAATCAGGAGTACAGCAAAGGACTTTAATGTCAACTACTGTACCTTGGCTCAGTAAAGCAAGACATTCACCCCAGCTGAAATACAGTCAGACAGTTGTCCCAACCACAGTAACCGGGTACAAATCATGAAGTCTCTTTTTGAGTACCCCCCACCTACCCACTTCATCCTTCCTCAGGTGCACTTTTATGATCACTTCATCAACAATGGGATCAATGAGAGCCATAGTCTATGTGCCAGCAGCTCCTAAGGACTTTAATCCAGTACATGTTGCATAATATTTGTTCAACGACAATGATCAATGACTTTTTCAGGCTAAATGATAAACAGTTTCTGTGCCTGAGTTTAATGTTCACTTTCAAGTAAAAAAAAAGAAAACAATAATTTGTTCCTTGTTTTATTAGTTGCAAAATCCAGTGTGACACCATGCCCTATATAGTGTGTCAACTTGCCCCATTGTGGGGTAACTTGTCACATGTTCACACTCTTTATTTGATTGCTTATATCTCTGCACTGATAAAAGATATTAAAATGACATGAATACAAAATTTATACCTGAGACTTTGGTCTTTCATCTGGTACAGATTTATTTTTTATATGATGTATTGATTCTAAGAAATCTATCAGAGTGTAAAAAGTGTGACAACTTGCCCCAAACTCCCCTATTTTAAAAGAGTAGTTTGTCTTCTCTATTCAAAACATCTCTTCAGGGAGTTAAGTCTTCAGCAACGTAAGTATTGACTTAGTTGTAAGAAGTCATTTTGTCACTTGACTGTGACTCAGGTTCTAAGCCTGTTGCTCTGACAGACAAATACCTAATTAGCTACTCATTTCTCTGTTTTCAGGTCACAGATTTAAACCTAATGTTGTGCCATTATCACCTTTTAAGAGAAAAGAGCATGAAATAACCTGTCGGTGCTGTCATCATGAACAGGATACACAGACAGCACTTTGGAGGGCTCCACTTAATGCTCTCATTAGTTGCCCCATGGCGGCAAAATGCCGTCAGAAGTCTCCTCACTTTAAGAATTATTAACAGCTAATTGGCCCTAAATAAGTCTAAAATAATCCTACAAGAGAGACCTTAGGTGGCGTGGGCGCTGTAATCGGCTTTGGTGACTGTTGTGACCCCACTCTTGCCTCTTTGGGCCAGAATCTGAACTGATATCATATCTGGCCAAAGCCCTTTTGGCCTTGCTCTGGGACTCATCACATGATGGCATCATGACCTATCCCTCCACTGCCCCGCTTCCACATGAGGGGCTGAGGGGAATGAGGTGAAAAAGGCTCAACCTTATTGGCTTATCCCTTCACCCTGGGAACCGCTTAGTGCTGTCATAATCTGTAAATTGTTAGGCTTAAAACTTTTGTCGCTTTCAGTTTTCTCACTCTTTTCTGTCATCTTCCCCCCACCAGCAGTTGTGGAGGAGGAGCAGAGTGTACACTTGACCCCTAATCCCCAGAAACATAGCATCTATTTAAGTTTCATGTCCAGTCTTCAAAAACAACTCATGATTATCTACATTAAATAAGGACAAAAAGATTATTTTATAATAAGCATTTGTAGCATTTTGTGGCGTAATGTAAGTGTGTATATTGTTAACAGGACTTTCTAGAATCTAAATCTTGGTTTTGTCGTGCAGCTGGGAGTCAACATTTTCCTCGCTCTCATCGTAGGAGCCATTTTCTTTGGTGTCAAAGACGACCAGAGTGGTATCCAGAACAGGTGAGAGGACTACTCAACACACTGCAAATATCCTAAGAAGTTGGCAGCTTTACATACATTACATAGTTAGTAACATGAAAACTTCATAGCTGAGTAAATATTGTGACATTTCTCCTGCCTTAGTGAACATAATCGTAACCCACACAGCAACTGAACTAACAGATTTACACATAATTGACTTGTTGATGCTTTTGTAAATGAGGTAAAAGGTAATGAGAACATTTGGGTTGCCAAGTGTTTTCAACAATCTGTGTTAAACTGATTTATAAGGGGGACCACTTAGCTTCTGTACAGTGGCTACAAAACATCTGGATCATACTCCACTCATAAACTGCTTTTATGAACATTATAACAAAACAATTATTAACCTACACATGGATTTTAACAAGCTGTTTATAAGCGTGCAATAAAAATATTTACTACAAATGTTCTTAGCACATTTAATAAGTTATGAGATTTCAAATAGGAATAAAAAAATCATTTCATTTTGAGTAAAATCTCTCTTGTATCATCATGTCCTGTTGTAGTAGTAATACAGTTATAAATATTAGAATGTCAATGATAAATTATATTGTGATTGGATATAAAAATTGAATAAAGTTAATTAATTACATTAATAAGCAATGAACAAATAGATTTTGGTGTGAGGTGTCTCACAGACTTATCCCAGAAAATAACTCAAGATATTAATCAAACCACAACTAATGAACACAAGCAAAGTGTCATATTATTAGTTTTTTTCCCAACCCAAAATTAGCTTTTAATAACTTATAACTCATGTATAAAGCATTAATAAATGACTTACTATCCATTCATTCTTTAATAGGTTGGTGCCTTAACACAAAGTTGTACCAAAGAAACTTTTTGTCTAAAGTTATCTGGACTTCTGTTATAATGTTCAGATAGATGTGATCTTTAGGTTGTCTTATTTCTGTTTTAGCACATATATATCATTTATAGTATGGACAGTGTATTTGAAAATAAGTGTTCCAGTTAAGTCGGTGACTGCTCTTTAAGAAGTGTGAAAAGTAGAGTAATTCCTACTTTGTTAATCCTCTTACCATATTTTATTGGGCACAACCTGGTACTCAAGTCCAGTGAAGCACATCAGAAAACTTAGTGGTCTTTCTTTCTGTGCATGGTTCAGTGGAATATAAGGACCTAATGTCATTATATTTAAGGTCAGTGCATAGGCAGCATGCCAGACACCAGTGTTTGTGGCTTAAATGTCTCAAGTTATTCACCCCTCCCTCCTTTTCACTTGGTGCAGGGTCAGTTATTGGGGCCGCGGTGGAGTCAGTCGCCCTTTAACATGTATGTAAACATGGACTGCACCACATTCAGCAGCCCCATTGAGAATCAGCTCTTTGTTGGTGTCAGTCAGATGCTGTCTCAAAATTTTCAGGAAAGAAAAGTAAGATGATTGTACTGATGTGGTGCATTTTGTTACAACTAAATCTAAATGTGCTTTGAAGAAGCTCAAATGTAGCAACAACATTGTCAGTAACAGAGTCCTGGGGTTTAATTCTTCTGCATGTTGCAGGTGTGGCAGCTATGGGGATATTATTGGCAAGTATGTGTGGTCCAGATGTTCAAATGAAATTTGTACTGTTGTCAAAAATAGTGTGCACTTCAAAGCAGTGAATGTAAATGTGCGATGCAGGAAAGCTGGACGCAAATGCACGACTTCAGGCAGGTTCCATTAACAAAAAATGAGATTTATTCCAAGCTCGTCATAACCCAGAACCTAGCAGCTAAACAGGGTTGAGAGATGGATGTGCTTCAACAACAAAACTGACAGCAGGAGAAGATAAGACAATATCGTGGGGGAGAACAGACGACTAACCAGACACAGGTGAAGGGAGGAAAACGAACAAAGACCACAAGTAAAGACAATAAGACCATTGCCACAATAAGGTAACGGTTCTGGACTGTGGTTGTAGTAGTGACTGTGAGTCAGCAGGAGCCTGGAGCCTTTACTCAGGCCAAAGAAAACATGCACTAACAAAGAGATGACCGCACCCTTTTGCAGATCTCTCACGGCAGCCATGAGTGTTGCAACGTCACTTGCAAAAAATAAAACTACAAAATAAACAGCTAGCTGATGGGCTGGTTACTTAATAAAATATAATGTTTCCTGGTAGAGACTCACTGACCGGGGATTTGGTTTTGTTGCCTCCTGCAGGATGGGTGCCCTCTTCTTCATCACTACCAACCAGTGTTTCAGCACAGTGTCTGCGGCTGAGCTCTTCATCATTGAGAGGAAACTGTTTGTGTACGTGCTCTGCCAGGGATCTTTGTGCAAGCTTCAACATGAATTTGGGACAAGTCGGTTGAGTGGTGCTCAATGTGTTTCTCTTGTGACAGGCATGAGTACATCAGTGGCTACTACAGGGTGTCTGTCTACTTTCTGTCTAAGATCCTGTCTGACATCACTATGCGCACCACCACCTCCGTTATCTTCAGTTTTATTGTTTATTTTTTGATTGGTAAGACTCACTCATCAATCAGCTCATTTATTTGTACCATACAAATGTATTGTTTAAGTATTTGTCCACTAAATCAAAAATCCACTCAGTATTAAGTCTTTAATAACTGTGTCCACACAGGGCTGAAGTCCACAATATCAGCATTTTTAGTCTTCACACTGACAGTGACTCTGGTGGCCTACACAGCCACAGCCATGACCATGGCCATCTCAGCCGACCAGAGCGTTGTGGCTCTTGCAAACATCTTCATGACCATCACCTTTGTCTTCATGATGGTGAGGGATGAAGCAGCACAGAAAAACACATAAATAAGTTTGAAGGGAGAAGAATAATTATTACTATCCAGTTTTGCTCTTAAGCAACTTTAAGTTGTTAAGATCATCATCACTGTACATTATATTCAACATCAACCTGGAGCCAGCAGTTTGACATCAGATGTATTGTGTTGATTTGTGAAAAATTTCCTTATCACAAAATCCCAACAGTTTAAGTCCTACGCACAATATACTGAACATCGAGGCAAGTGCTGTTCAAGTAGGAGATGTTTTCGTGTCCTAACACCTCACATCACATCAACAGAGAAAAATGTCCTCAGGAACACACAGAAATGACACTTAGGATGTGGACAGAATCAGGGACCAAGAGCATATCTGTCCTGTGAGCCACTCAAAAAAATGACCTACAGCCAGAGTTTGTGTTGTGTTTGCAGATCTTTTCAGGTCTCCTGGTGAACCTGCCCAGCATCATGGACTGGCTGGCTTGGCTGAAGTACTTCAGTATTCCTCGTTACGGTCTTGCAGTGAGTCAAACCTAGAAGACATTCACAGACATTTGCAGTTCTAAACAAGGATCTCCTAAACTGATGCTCCTATTTATTTAATGCAAACATACATTTCTACATAAATTCTTATCAGATCACATCTTATTGTGTACACACTTCAGGATGCATGGACAGTTGTGTCGGTACTGGCTCTTTACATTCTGACTGGTCACATGCTGCAGGTAACAATATAATGGGTGCAGCTTTACATTAGAGCTGCAACTAACGTCCATTTTGACCGTCAATTAGTCATCAACGATTAAAACGATTAGTCGACTAATTAGATTGTGGTTGTTTAAATGATGTACTAATTAATAAAAAAGACAAGAAAGATGGACACCTAATTAAAAAATCCATCTTTTAATCAACTGCTGCTGATATTAGTGTCAGCAGCCATATTGTGACTTGCTGCTGCATGCTATTGCACTCAACAGAGATAGGAAGGGAGATGCCTCACTCCACTGAAAAACACATGTGGCGACAATAGTCAACAAATAAATTATTTTGCAACTATATTTATTTATTTATTTTTATCAACAATGAACACTTATCATTGCGCCTCTACTGCACATAACAATACTACTGTGTGATGGCTATGAATCTGAACATCAGAAGTGTCTAAATCATTAACATAATACTCACAGTGACATTTGTTCTTTGTGTACTTTATGGCATTGCCACTGCAGCCAATACTAAACACTGCCTGTGGCCTTACCGCTCAGTATTAATTGCCACACGTAACATATTTTATTTGTTCTGTTCTGCATTGATTACTTTGCTTCATCTGCTGTCTACATTCAGGCCTTGAAGATCAATGAGTTTGTGGGTCTGAGGTTCTGTGAGGAGGCTGTTATCCGAAAGGCCAACGTTTCAGCTGAAGTGGCCAACTGCACTGTGAACACCGCCGGGCTGACGTGAGTAGGGCTGCACACATGCTTCAGCAGCATCTTTCTGTTCTGTTCCAACACGTCCCCTTCCTCCTCTGAAAACCTGACCGGGTTGGATGTCCGTTATTTCAGATGCACAGGGGAGCAGTACCTGGACTACCTGGGAATAGAGTACACCTCCTGGGGACTGTGGGAGAATCATGTAGCTTTGACTGCTATGACCATCATCTTCCTCATCATCGCCTATCTAAAGCTCCGCTACATCAAGAAGTTTACTTAAGGAGCTGTCTGCAGTCTTCTGTTTTGTCTTTGAGGACGTAGGCCAATAAATGTTCTTCACCGTTAATGAGTAAGTTTGGAGAGGTTTGAGATTTTTGAGGTGTTTGTTTTTTTTTTCTCATGTCTATAGTTTGTAAGCCTGAGAGAGCAGCAGATTTTCTAAAATGAAAAGCACTGAAACACATTTATATTTCAAAGTTCTGTTGTTATTTATCAATGTTTACGTTTGCTGTTGTTTGCAGTCACACTGTGCCTTTTTCCAATCCTTTCGTAACTCAATAGTGTATTATTTCACTTTTGCACTATTTTTGTCAAAATTACACTGATTTAAATCTTTCTCGATTTTGATATGACTGATTATTTGTATTTGTAGATCCTAAAGAAATTATACCAGGTAGATTGTTTTAACTTTCTATGTTGTTCTAAAGCAAACTTCTGTAATGCATTTATATTCTGATGCAGCTTTTTCAGAACATGTATAAACATTTGAATGTGACCTTGGTCTTGGTGTTTTTGTAATGTGTCTCTGTTACAACCCGGATTGCCAGGGGTGTGGGTGCAACATAACACAGACCAGGTGGAAAGGGTCTTATTTAAAATCAAATAATATTTCATCAAAAGATTGGTTGTCAGAAGATGTTGACAAAAAGAGGCAGGTTAAACAAAGGACCAAACAGGTGCTACTCAAAATAAGGATCAAAATATAACAAAAGGGGAACTCCACTGGAGCTTCTAAACTTACCTACAAACTGGACAGCAAACAAGCAAAATAACCTGCTCCTTACCTGTCTCGAAATCAAAAGAACCAAATACAGACAGGAGTAGCATGCCTAACCTACTGTGTTTCACAATACAAATCCTAATACAAGTGTGCCTAAGTGCATCTAGATCATTAGTGGGCAATCCTGGTCCTCAAAGGCCCCTATCCTGCATGTTTTAGATGTGTCCCTCTTCCAACACGCCTGATTCAAATGATCAGCTCATCATCAAGCTCTGCAGAAGCCCGATAACGATCTTGGTCATTTGAATCAGGTGTGACTTTACAAATATCAGGCATACAAGTGTTACATACTTAAGCTTCAGACCGTGGGTCGTTACAGTCTGTTTTGTCTGTTTTTCTTAGAATTTATACCAGAATTTATTTATTTTTTTTAGGAAACTCCAGAACATTAGTTAAATTAGACCTAAAAATGAACTTGGGGGGAAAAGATGTCTTGATATTACATACAGATCCTTTTAACGTGTACATCTTTGCTATCTGGACTCAACCTGTATATAGTGTGTAGTTAGTAGATTTGGCTCATGTGGTTTGTGTAAATTTTGAAAAAAAACAAGACAAATACAACTTTATGTATTTTAATAACACTTCATTTGACACAAAAGATTTAAAAAATGAAATCGATTGTAAAAAAAAAAAAAAAAAAAAAAAAAAACACAGAAAAAAAAAAAAAAAGTAAATGCATGGGTTTCC
>OOFC01048106.1:76829-93187 GCA_900323345.1 Pseudochromis fuscus
TGGTAACATTATGGTTTTAATCAGCTGACAACAGAAACAAACCATTTTATCTAAGACTATATCATAACAATAAAGTTGGATTAAAAAAGGACAAAAACTTACTTCTGATTTTTTGTAGTATCTGCTTCATACAGCTGGGGTGCTCATGCCTGTCCTGCTGTTGGGCATCCAGAGTCGGGGTCGGGTACAGTCCTCCTCGGGGGATGTGGGTGCTGCTGCCCCCGCGGTTGAAGCTTCCCAGGCCGCTGCTGCAGCTGCTGCTGGAGGCCGTGGACACCGACCTCCTCCCCGGACTCGCTTGAGGCCAGTCGGCTTCCATAATCTCGTCCTCCGGTTCAAACCCCGGGTTGTCTCGGCTCCACGCTTGTCTGGACGGAGGGGACGGGGTTCCTACGACTCCTCCGAGACCCAGGTCTTGATGCTGGATGTTCTCCATCTCTATCCCCTCACTGGAGTCCAGTCTGGGCGGCAGTCTGCCAGCCTGGCTCTGCGGTGGCTGCTGGGGTCTGACTCGAGAGGAACTCATGGCTTTTTAAATATGTTTTATCTGATGCGAGGCATCTGAAAGACTTGGAAGTTACCCCTAAAAAAATCTACTTTTCAGAGAAATCTCGGCTGTTAAACGCCTGAAACCCCCAAAACAAGCAGATTGTGATAGTTAAAGTCCAATAAACTAAAAACTAAACACACACAGCTGTATGTAAGAGTCCCAGCAGAGACCTCCGAGCATCGATATCCTGCAGTAGTTTTCACCCTCACACCAAAACCCGTTACAAAAACTTTCCTTAAGAAAACATCCAGCGAGTTTCAGGTCGTCTAAAAAGACGGTGTCCTTTGTTAAAAAGCCTTTAAAAGTCGTTAAAGTTGTTTTAAGCTTCAATTGACGGTTGGTATTAAACTGACAACTGCAATAAAATGTCTTGTTTATGTGAAAAAAGAAGGAGAGTCTTCTCGTCCCGGGACAGCCATCTTGTTCCTGAACTGTTCCCCCAAAAAACCCTCTGACTCTCATCTGTCCGGGACTCAGGTTACATCAGGAGTCATGGCGTCGCAGTGAACGATGGAAACACCTCTGTAACAGTATTCTTTATGAAATCATCCATTTTCACCATGTTAACATCTTATCTGCCTAAATTAGCCATTTAAATTCACAGTATGAAAATATTGGACCGACTGAGGATTGTTCTTCTATCAATCTGTAAAGATTAGGGCTCACTTCCCCAATTTGTATTATAATGTTATTTTAAAGCATTTTTATACGTTGTAACACTTTAAAATCACCAGAAATTTGTATTTGTGTAAAAATGTAATAAATGTTGAAGATAAAGTTACATAACCTCTCTATGTTTGGGTCTGTGGTTGCCATGACAACAAGCCACTTGGCCAAGAGGACCCAGATGAGAGAAGGACTGTATTTTAAATAACTAACTAGAAAATGCATTTCCTGAAGAGAATGCAGTGTGAATGCTGAAATAATTTGCCAAGAATTGCCTAAAAATGCTCAAGATTATCAAAAGAATAAAGGTTTAAAAATAGCTGAAGAACAAGACAGCTAAATATTTTAGTAAAAGCATTAAAAGTTTAAATCAGTTGAACAGTTTGAAGTGTATAAACGGACAAAAAGTATATATATATATATATATATATATAAAACATTTTGATAGTTGAATGGTTTCTGTAGCACAAAATATTCACAAAGATTAGGAAATCAATAATCTGACATTAATCACAGCATAAGATCCTTGTAAACATGAACGTATCACAGGCAGTTTGCCTGTATATGAAACAGTGTTTGCATTTTGTGACTTTGTTGTAAATGCTGAATTGAAACAAAATATTAACCAGAAATACACACATGGGCTTATCTCAGCATAAATTGTCTAGTTTTTAAGCTACATAGTGCATGTAACAACAAATATTAAAACTTGTCACTCTTCGTGGTCCTGCTTGCTGTTATGATATGAACTAACATATGCTAAATACTATTCATTTGGAAAATAGAATGTAGTATAAACTAAAAATATTCAAATCCAATTGAAATATTCCTTAAACTTAATGTTACATCACTTGCTAAGATACATTTAATAATTAAATCATGTTTATTTTTCATATTCATCTTCTTTTTGGTAAATGTTACAAAATAAATACATAAACTGACTTACACTGTGTTTCTGTAATGATTTTGAATTTTATCCTTACTTATTATCTTAGTTATTTTCTTTTACAAAGAAGGAAAGGATTCTACTTTCCCCAAAGTACAAGACATTATCTTTATTTGGCCACAAGGTGGTGCTTGATATCATACACTGTATATGCTTAATATCTACAATTGTAAAGGCCATTGTGACTTACAGAGTGAAAACAGAAAATTGTCAGGAGATCTGCATCCCAGTTCTTATTTTTGGTAAATTTGTGTCAACGCACAATTGTTGTTTGACACCATATTTGATGTAGCCTATAGTTGTCAAATCAAGGGGAAAGTTGGGTTTGCTCCATAAATGACTCCCACTGTGACCTACTTATAAAAATAAATTAAACATGATTATTGTGAGGATGGACATATTTGGTGAATATGCTAGCTCCATAAAACTACTATTTATATCAAATTTAAAATGACTTCTTTTTGAAATCCTTTTATTGTCCAAGAGGATATAATCCAATACTATCCAGGTAAATACCAAGATGCAATTTGATACCAAAGTGACTGTAAATTCAGCCATTTCATTAATATGGGCTTATAAAACTTTATATTAACTTCAGATACATTTCTGAAATAAGCTGTACTCAGAAAAGGGCATGTGGAATCAGTGCTAATGAATTATATTAAGAAGCATCTTAGAAATCTCTGAGTACGATTGAATCACCCAGTGGCACTTAGTAAACATATGAAAAACCTATTTCAATATTTGTAGGCTGGTGGTTTTTGACTTGGAAAATTGTGTCAGTATTCAAAATTAAGATAACAGAGATTTGGATAGTCTGACTTGTGGTGAGTCAAAAATACTCTCTTTTTTAGAAAATAACAAAAAACTCAATCTAATCAGTATTACCTAATTCTAAGATACCCTTGATTCTGTATTTGTTTTCACAGATTGAGCAGAACTCCTCTTGCTGAATAAACTTATGTATCAGGGCAAATTCTGTGACATGCACCATTAAAGTTGGGTTGGGGAAGATGTATTCCAAAAGTACCCTGTTTTCCATTAGGAGTGTCAATAAGTATGCAAATTCATGGAAATACTGCAGTAGGAGGCTACACAGAATGATGCATGTATCCCTCTAATGTTTTGAACAAAGGGTATTAAGATACAGCTGGGTTAAAATTAATATAATAATAATAATAAAAAGGCATTCATGACAATAAAAAGGTCCATACTAGACAACATGAGTGTAATTACCAGCCCTGCATATGTAATGGTTTCTGGGATGATATTAACAGAAAGTTTGTAGGGGCGTGGCTATGTGATCGACGTCATACTTTATGTTGCCTAGTGTAAACAGTTCATTGGCTGAATGGTGCGATGGGGGTTCCCTGCCCCAGAATGCAGGGGTAAAACAATAAATCGAAGCTATCACTTTAAATCTTCAATCTCTGGTACAGCAGAGATCATAAACTGTCAGATAGTGGAGTGTCGGAAATATATCAATATTTCACCTGGGATACTCTGTATTTCAGAACAGTTTACAGCCGCTTACTCCTAGATATTTATTACACACAATTCTGTCTACATAGATAGGTCTTTCAGAAGGTAAGTTAGCCCATCCTCCAAGCTAATTCGGCTATTAGACGAGCGACAAGCTAACGTGTGTCAGCTAGCTTTACGTTAGCTGCATTGTCTAGTCAAAACCACGACTGCTCGATTATAGGCAGTAATCATTCAGAGGTTCGCCAGATAGATGCGTCGCTACTGTATAAATAAGCCACACTAACTATCTGCGTAGTCATTTTTACTATCAACTTAATTTGTAGAATCAGCTTTCCTTTGTTGTCTTGGAGCTAGCATAGCACAGAACTTGTTTCATTGATAATGGTTCGACAGGACGTGGAAGTTGGGGGTAATTTTATGTAAGCTTAGGGAAGCTTTGTTTTGCTTGTGGTTTGTAATGACTTCTACAATGTGTTGTCAAATACGAGCTGTTGTTTGGAGCCTCGCTAAGAGAAGATGGGCATAGTTGGTGCAGTACAATGGCTAACACCGGGTTTAACGTCATGTTGGCTTGATGGTTTTTCCCGTTTCCCATCAGGTTGTGAAAGTACAGCAAAGCATCACCTTGTCAGTGTCCGATTTTCAGTGTTTACCAACAACACCAGTATTTTGGTTGAAATACGTTGCTTCACCGGCCGAATATACAAGTGGTCACCGCTGAAGGAAAAACGACGACGCCACAAGTTAGCTAGCGCGAGTGTTTGCTAGCTAACGTCGCGAGCTTCAAGTTGGTTTCTGTTTGCTGGGCTAGCTTTAGCCATGTAAGGTGACAGTGAAGAGGCCGGCAGATATTAATATTAATTCGGATGTTTTTATAGTCCAGGTAGCGTTGAGTTAGCTGACAATAAAAGTACGCGATGTTGTTGAAATTTCTACCACTAAAACAGACAACACGATACATGAATCGGTTACATCATAACGCCAATGGACATGCGACAAATGTTAGAGATGGCAAAATGTTGTTAGCATAGACAAGAAAGGCCTCGTACAGTAGGCCAGTTATCTGCAAAGGGCTGCGCAGCTGTCTGTTACACATGTATGCGATGTATAGTGTGAAAATGGGAGATTGATGATAGTAAAGTTCGATTTCTCAGCTTCCCCACTTGAACCCTTGCATCAGTCGCATCCCCTTTTATCTACAGCTGGTTTCCCTCTTTGTCTCATTGGATGAACGTAATGGCGCAGTTGAATGCTGGCTAGAGTGTTAGCCAACTAGCTAGACAGTTAGCTGTCTTGCTTTTGGTGTATAATTGACATAGGATATGTTAGTCGGATGAAACAGGGGCCTAACAAGACAAAGAAAGTGATAGATTGTTGTGGTACAAAGAAAGACTCCGAGTCACTGATCGTACCTTCTGTACTTGCTGCTCAACACTTCCATGTTTACCTGGGGCACAGTAAATCTACGCGTAGACTGTTGTGGACTTCCTTAAAATGGCCTGACCTCAAAGAATTTATGATGCGTCTAAACTGGCTGAACTTATTTTTCTAGGTCATTGTCTCCTACACTCAGCTGCCAATTTATTAGGTATGCTAAGCTTAAACTAATGCAGTTGAATAGAATAACCCAGCAGCAAATTAAATTGTAATGCAAGTTTAATTAGGTCTAAATTCAGTATTTGTATAAACAGTTTTGCAGAAATATTGCTTGCACTTTATGGTCATTTGAGTTTGTAATTTGTTTCCAGGGCTGTTTAAATTGTATTCAGGTGCACAGAGTATTAAACAAAAACATCAAATATATTTCTATATGTGAATAATATGCACTACAAACCTCAACCTCTAAAACGGTTTTAATGGTTACTTGATAAGAATAAGACATTGTCAACAGAGACCAAACAGTATATTCTTCATGAACGTTGAAAGTGTATTCTTTGGTTGTATTATTAGATTGCTTTTTTCTCTACCTAACAAACCCCACTTCTGAGTGTGTATACATATATTAGTGCTTATTTGAGGCAGTGATATTAGAACTAAATCCTGGCCTGTTTTCTGTTTCAGCACTTAATATTGTTTACCAAAGAAATGGTGATGGAGAAGCCAAGTCCCCTGCTTGTAGGGCGGGAGTTTGTGAGGCAGTATTACACACTTTTAAACAAGGCACCAGATTTCCTGCACAGGTAATTACAGAAAAGATATGGGTTTTTCTGCTAAACAATAAATCCATAGATGTTGGTAAAACTTTTTTAACTGAGTTATTATTATGTGATTAGGTTTTATGGGAGGAATTCTTCGTATGTTCACGGAGGACTTGATCCAAGTGGGAAGCTGGCAGAAGCAGTGTACGGCCAAGCGGTAGGTGATATAACCCAATAATGAAGATTCACATTAAAATACTGTGTACTAGTTGTCTTGATATTGAATTATTTACAGTAAGGATAATTTATAAAATTGAACACTGTGCAAAATCAATAGCTGGCAGGAACAAATAGATGTAGGACCGCCATACTCAGTGTTTTGCATTGTTGTTTAATCTGTTCAGTGGATATGATTTTTTTTTTTTTTGTCAAATCTATAAATGCCAGTTCCAAGATGAAGTTTTATATCTCAATGTAAAATCTCCTAATTTTCAATTTAGCAACCTTGTTTTCAAAATCTTGAAATTAATTACAATCACAGTTTATTAGACACAGCTCAATTATCAATGGTAATTTTACTATGGCAATATAAGTTTGTTGAAAGTGCTTGTTTGAGACAATAGCGTGACTTGTTTCCATTTCTGCATCTCTCAGGAAATCCACAAGAAGGTCATGTCACTGCAGTTTAGTGAATGCCACACAAAGATCAGGCATGTGGATGCCCATGCCACACTGAGTGATGGAGTGGTGGTGCAAGTTCTCGGAGAACTGTCGAACAATGGTCAGCCCATGAGGAAGTTTATGCAAACCTTTGTGCTTGCTCCAGAGGTGAGTACTATTACCTTACAGGTACAACTCACAGGCATCAGGGTTCAGCAGTCACAACAAATAATTATTTTCTGAGATCTATAGTATGATTATTATTCTTACATGTAAATCTGGACAGTTAATTGGCTCGAACAACTGCTACCAAGAAATAGTATGAAAGTACAATAATCTTGAGAATCGAAAAGGATGTGAGTTGTTCTCTGTTTGTATAATAAATGTTTTCAGGGTTCAGTGGCAAACAAGTTCTACGTCCACAACGACATCTTCCGTTACGAGGACGAGGTTTTTGGAGACTCTGAAGCTGAGCTTGATGAGGGTAAGACGTGCACAAATATCCCACATAGACCTTGTTTTTTGTCTTTTTTTTAATTGTTAGCAATGAGCTTTAAGTCCCATGTCCTGGTTAATGTGTCTGTACTCATTTTTTTACTTTATCTCATCAGAATCAGAGGAGGAAGTTGAAGAGGAGCCAGAGGAGAGGCAGCCGTCCCCTGAGCCACTTCAAGAAAGTCCAAACAGCACCACCTATTATGAACCTCACCCTGTCACGTATGCAAAGTTCTTCGTAAACACAAGCAACTAAATTTAGCGTGAAGGCTTTGCCCATTTCAACTTAGTTTAACTTAATTTATCCAAGGACATGACACATTTTTTTTATTTGTGCTGTGCAGTAATGGAGTGGAGGAGCCCATGGAGGAGCCAGCTCCAGAACCAGAGCCGGAGCCCGAACCAGAGCCCAAAGCAGAGGAGATAAAGCCTGAAGTGGATGAGAAGGTTCTTGAAGAAATGGAGGAGAAAGCACCTTCACCAGTCCCTGTGGAGTCTCCACCAAACACCCAGGAGCCTCCCAAGGTGAGGCTCACATGTCTTGTCAGTGGTTTTATTGAGTTTCACTCGAAGGTGCCAGACTTGTTTGTCATCATTAAATCAGAAATGCAATGATGGCTCTCCTTAAACTTTCAGATATACTTTGTTTAATGCTTGGATCTTTTATTTGTAGAGAACTAAAGTTTATTATTTACAATAAACTCGACACAAGCAAGTTATTGAATTTGCTAACCCTTTTATGTCACAGTAAAAAGATGTTTGTCAAACTTTAGGCTAATTTAAATCAGGCTGATTTAAAAACAGTGTGTTTTATATAATCTGTTATATGAATACATAGACTAGTAGCATGTTACTAAATCCAGCATTGATTTTTTATTTTTTTTTTCTTGACAGTTGTGCTCAACTATAAACACTGATTTTGAAGTTTTGTTGGTTAAGCGTTGTCAGTGCAAACACTAATCAGCCATTACTACATTCCTCAGACGTTCTCCTGGGCCTTGGTGACCAGTAAAAACCTGCCTCCTACTGGCACAGTCACCTCCTCTGGAATATCACCTCATGTTGTTAAAGCTCCGAGCTCGCAGGTAAATCACTACCACTTGTTATGGCATTTGCACATTTTTTTTTTTTTTTTTTTTTTTTAAAATGATTACTATGTCTCCAACTATTTTTATTTCCAATAGACATCAGACTGAAAAAATAAATTGCAGTATGCAGAAATTTATTTGGGAAAATTACTTCAGAATAAAGTATAATTTACAAGTAAAGGGGTAGTAGCTGAGGAAAGTCACCTTTTCATCAAACCCCAACTTGAATACTACTCACCAGTGTGACACGGATAATCCACAATAAAATCAACTCAGAAGGATTTACATTTTTTCAACCTAAAATCCATTATTGTTTAGATAATGGATTTTTTAATGGATCTAAACAATGTCATGTATTTAGTCTTAATATTGTGAAATCTCTCACCCTTATAGCCCAGAGTGGAAGCCAAGACAGAGACACAGACAGCACCTCTTCGCCCCAGAGACCAGCGCACGCGCGACAGACCGACCTTTACTCCGCGGGGTCCCAGACCTGGTACTACTAACACTCATCCTCCCCGGATTAAGGGTTGTCCAGTTTCCCATTTGTTTAATGCTTACTATCTCTGTTACTATTAGATGGTGTTGCATCTTCGGAGTCACAAACAGGAAAACCACACTTGAGTTTTGTTAACAAAGGTAAAAAAAAAAAAATCAAATCAAAATGATGGTTAAAATCACATCTCATTATTCTTTGTTTTCTCAGTGAAAATGAGATTCAGTTGTTGTGTTGCTAATCAGGTGTGTTCTTGTTCTTCTGGCTGCTGTTCTGACCTGAAGGTGGCAGGGGAGATTCTGAATCTGGTGATATGGACAGCAGGCGGATTCCCCGGTACCCTGACAGCCACCAGCTTTTTGTTGGCAATCTCCCACATGACATTGATGAGAGCGAGCTCAAAGAGTTCTTCATGAGTATGTTTTTTTTCACCCAGAAGGCAACATTTTGTCCAGACATCATTAGTTTCACGTTAACATAAATGTGTTTTGTTTTTTTGTCTTGCAGCATATGGAACTGTGGTGGAACTGCGGATCAACACCAAGGGCGTCGGTGGGAAGTTGCCCAACTTTGGATTTGTGGTCTTTGACGACTCTGAGCCTGTACAAAGAATCCTGGGGGCCAAGGTAGAAGGGGCATGTATCTACATTTCATTACCCACTTTCATTCATTTGGTGGTGGTTTGGTGACACACATTTCCATAGTTAATTTGATGCTTGGTATCACTTGTCTTGGATGACACTTGTCATCTTCTGTAATGCATAAGTTTGCAACCTTTTGTCCTGTCTAGCTTGTAATGTAGGGATCTAAGCAGAAGAAAGCCGGATGTCCTTAAACTGTGCAGTGCTTTGTATTAGTTTGGGAAGGAGTTTACGGAAGCTGTTACTGCCATAATTGTTTGGGTTTTTTTCTAAATAAATAGAATTACCGCTCTTAAACTGATTGTTACTGCATTGTGCCATGGGAAAAGTTGAGCTAGGACCATAGACCGTAATTAGAATGGACATGGCAAACATGACATCCACTGTTAGTTTGGGGAAACACAGTTTGAAACCAGGGCCATTTGTCAATATACGGACTTGTGAAACATCATCACTACTGGGGAGGCTACAACCTCCATCAGCTGTTACACCGACCAGGTGGTCAGAGCTCAGGATCCCTGCGGACAGCAGCCTGATCTCTGCAGCTTGTTTTATAATTTGCCGCTACCTCTGACATCTCTGTCATAGTTAACCATGGATTTATTCTGCTTTGGGTGCTTTGGGTTTTTGTAACAGGCAACAGATAAAAATTTATTTTGTTCTCAGGTGAATTAGTTTGGCTTATCATAAAGTTACAGTTCACCACTTTGTTTTGCTGTAATTTTAATGTTGCACTAAAGCGCTGTTGTTGTGCTTTGCACCATTAATATTCACATTACATTTATTTATGTTTCTAATAAAGCTGGTACTTTGGCTTATGAAGTTTGTTCATAGTTGATACCAATTAAAGTGAATGTCAGTGTTTAAATAAAGGTAGACAATTAAAGTCAATTGCAGCCAGAGTTTGGCCATTGGGAGTATTTTTTGCACTTCCACATTGGCTTCACTTTTGAGACTTGGTTACTTTGTCCATTTCTAGATACAGTCTATGGCTAGGACCAAATGTGATGGAAAACCCTGCATTTTCTTCCTTTACTCTCTGGTGGAAACTCCACCTGCCTCTGACTCACTGACACGAATGTCATTGTCTCAATGGCAGATAGTTAACAGTCTTAAACAATTATATTAAAAACAGCTTTTTCAGAGGGAATATTCCAGCCAAAATAACAGCTTTAGTAACTTCTGAAGAAGCTGCCATCTACAATCAATCAATTGGCCTTAACAGGTGTTCAGATCAACAACAGCCACATGTTAACAGTACAGATAGTGCTCTGCAGGGGAATAGGGGGGTGATGGATAATGCTGTATAATAGGTGATGATACTGTGTTAAAGGAGTAATCCACTGGCAGTACATGCTTCCATGAATTTGAAATGACCACTGCACACCTCTAGTACATGATGCAAGGCTCGGGAGCACTTGTCAGGACAAACTAGAGTACTGCTTTCATAGGTATTGGGACAGGCGGACAAACTTGTGTGTGCAAACCGGTGAATGATGTGGGTGGTGAAACAGGCAGGGGAATATTAAACCCCAGTAGGTTCCCTGTAGTGACCTTGCTGTTCTCCCTGCAGCCCATCATGTTTCGAGGAGAGGTGCGTCTGAATGTGGAGGAGAAGAAGACGAGGGCGGTGCGTGAACGAGAGACCCGCGGTGGAGATGAACGTCGGGACATGAGGCGCAACGATCGGGGTCCTGGAGGTTCACGAGGCATCGTCGGAAGTGGAATGATGCGTGAGCGTGATGGGAGGGGACCACCACCTCGAGGCGGCATGGCCCCCAAACCTGGCATGGGCTCTGGAAGAGGCTCTGGCGGGCAGGGAGAGGGTCGCTTCACGACCCAGCGCCGCTGAGAAGAGCACCACCTGCAGAGTGGAAATAGTATCGTGTTCTTCATCTTCAGCCGTTCTCGTTAACGAAAAGAAATCTTCATGTATAAAAGTATATATTTGTTTTTGTTTAATTTTTTATTTTTTTGTTCCCTTTTTGCTTTGGAATGTGACACAGCCTGTCAACCATTTGTTTGTGAAATAGACAAAAGAAAATAAGCAAACAGAAAATTTCGCTTATTAGTTGTGAGCTGAGCATCCTTTCGGGTATCTCAAGAATTCACAAACTTTAATTTGTAAATTCGTGGAAAAAAGGCAAACCAACCAGGAGTAATCTGCCACATTAGGAGGGACTGATGAGACTTTTACCTACAATAATACAGCCCATCATTTGGAAAAGAGATTATATGCCTTGACTTAACTGGGGCGCTGCTTCACGAAATCCCTCTATTGCACATTTTATATGGTAGTTTTCTGCCCGTTACTGTTGGAAAAGAGTGAGATGCAAAATTTGTGCAGTTCCAGGGGAAAAGCTTGCCTTTTACTTTTTTCCTTTTGAGAGACCACTGCTTCAAAATTGCATAATGCACTCATCAATATGCACTAATGGGTACTTTTGTCATGTTACATTGACATCCATGCTCGGAACGCAGCTGGAGAGACCTGTTTTGTCTCAAAGCGATACGACTTACTGGGGCAGGCCTCACTCACAGCCCTGCCCGCTGTGACCAATGTACTTTTCACACTTTTGACCCAAAACTACGCTTCAATTACTGCTGGATGGACAAGATGACAAGCAAATCTACATTATATTTTTCCTCATTTATAAATCAAATATAAAAAAAAAATAAAAAAAGCTCAAATCCTGGACTTTCACCAAATGAGTGGGGGGACAAAGGATAAACAAGAAAAAAGTCGAACAATAGAAGAGTGGTAACGATGGTGGCTCGCTATGTTTTTCTGTTGATTCCAAGTTTTTTTTGTTTTGTTTTTGTTTTTTTTTTGGTTGTTTTTTCCCTGCCAGCTAGACGGTGAACCTGGGACGGATGACACCACCCTCCCTCTTCCCTCCCTTCCTGTGCGGAGTAACCGAATAAATGTACAGCAAAAATCATAGTTTACTGTATGTTTTGCTTTTCTGTGTATATTTTCATTTCTCTCTCGACTTGATAAAAGCATGATGGTGCCTTCTATTTCACCTTTTCCAGTCTTACTAAAGCGTAAAGCGGTTCGGGGCTCGCCGCCTCATAGTTATACAGAGCTGCTCATTTTGAACTATTGTCTGCTGGGAGCAGATTAAAAAAAATACTTGCAGTATTCATAAAATTTATGTTTTTCAGGTGCATATTTGATTTTTCCATACTGTTTTACTACCTAAGATGATCTGCTGTGAGTTTTTGTACATTTGTGTTGTAATTGTCTGTTCTGGGTTTTGTAGAGACAATAGGTGCCTCGAGTTCTGTGTGATGTTAAATGGTTAAGAGGTGCATCTGAAGAACTTCTCCTTAAAAAATAAAAAAAAAAATACAACAAAAAAAGGTACATTAAAGATGGTGACAGTGAAATGCTTGGTCCCTGGTTTAACGGGTTATAGTTCTACATGACCGTGATTTCAGTGAACTGAGGTGTTGGAAAGTGTAAATGTCTCACAATATGATTCAGACACTGATCCTTACTTTCAGTCTGACCATAGTTTTTTGCAACTAATGGCAGCACTCGGGTTAAACCCCTGGACTCACAAGTTGTCAGACTGTTCTTTTTCTCAGCAACAATTTTGTAATGATCTGTGCGGGTGGGCTGGCCATAGCTTCAGCCTACAGACAAGCAAATAATTGTGCTCACTTTTCTAGCGTTAATGCATTTGTATTTTCATATGCTGATTATTCACTGTGCTTATTTTATTCAGTTCTTTTATCCACTCAAGGCAAGTTTAATCTGAAGGCCATACTAGTCAGCTCCTTCATGTCCACTAGCATCTTTTTATTTGTTTGTTTTTACCACTCGGGGTAGGGAGGGAAGACCTTTTGGTTTCAGCTGGAAAGGAAAACATTACAAATGTTATCTTCTTATTATTTTGTTGTTATCTTGCACTGAAATGGGAAGTAAAATGATGATGTAGCATTTTTCTTGACAAATATACAAATGAGGTCTTCCTTGTCTGGTGGTATTGCACTATTTCCAACATTTCTGGGACAATCTGTCAGTTTGAACACAACCTCTCCAAAAAAAATTCTCATCTGGCAATGAAAAAGAAAACAGTCATGCTCATCTTGTTATCAGCATGAAATAAGGTTTGCGCTCATTCCCAGTTTAAATATGATGTGATGTACAGACATGGCACATTTAAGGTAGTTTTCCCACAGTAATGCTTGGCTGCTCTCCCGTGTGGTTGAGACAAAATAGACTCTAATGTGTTATCATCAACCCTTCGACCCGATTGTAACCGAAACATTACAGCTCTTTGGTCCTGGAGTGTTTTTACAGAGGCAGGTGCCTCAACCCCACCAAATGTTTATTTGTCAGGTAATTGCTTAACGTTGGCACTTGACTGCAGTCGTACTTTTTACAGCAATGCTCAGTGAAGAGAGTGGTGAAGAAGAGCCATCATGCTTTCAGACCAATCTCGTGCTTTTACATGTCAATGGTGGTAAAATGTTTGAGGGTAGGAACTCACAGTTGGATAATTCTTCTTTTTCACTGAGGTTTTCGACGACATATCCCTCTCCAAGGATTTTAAGGATCCTTAAAAGAGAAAAAAAAGTGTAAATTTATTTTCCTGTGGTTAAAAATGCAGTTAGTGGATCCTCATTGTGAATCATTCCAGTCCTTTTTGAATGGAAATATAAAAGTACCTTCTTGGCTTTAGCAGGTGTGGTAAACAGTTGGCTGCCATCTTAATTTTACTGTGTTTACCCTTGTTGCTAGTTATAAAACTGTTGCAGGTGGAGATTTTTTTTTTTTTGGTTCTTAGTTTAGTTTTTTTATTTTTATTTTTTCCTTTCCATTTTGAATGTGTTGGACTTAACATACAATAAACTACTGATAACAGCACTGCTCACACCGTTTGTCGTGTTTACAACTGACTCCCTTTGAGGTTATGTAAATGTTCAATGTAGACGAGCCTCCAAACAGCAAACAGGTAGAAAGTTTGGGTTGCCCCAGGGTTGTGATGCGAAGGGGATACTCCCTGCTGTGTTGTCTTTCTCACTGTGAAGCCATTTTATGCTTAAAGAGATGAGCTGTGGTTGTCGCTTGATTTTTATTTTTCAAAATTATCCAGTGTATATACAGGTTTGGAAAAATTGTAAAAGGCATATTAACTTCTCTAAAAGGCCTCATATTAGGTGTAATTATTTCTCTCCAGCTGCAGATTGATAATTTCCTGTATGTGGTTGCTGGCTGTCAGGAGACTTTATACATTTGTAAATTATGTGAGACCACAGTCACCAGCAAGTTAAAGTGTCAGGTTTATGAACTTCAGTCAGTCGTCTTCTACACCTGCTTTCTCCACACTTGGGTCTGCTGGAGCCTATCCCAGCTGTCAATGGGCAAGAGACGGGGTACACCCTGGACAGGTTGCCAGCCTATCGCAAGGCTAAAACAAAAACAATCATTCACACTCCCAGTCACATCTATGGTCAATTTAGACTTTAGACTTCTTTGGACTGTGGGGTCAAACCAGAGTGCCTGGATGAAACTAACGTATGCACAGGGAGGACATGCAGACTCCACACAGAAAGGCCCGAGCCGAGATTTGAACCCCAAACCTTCTTGCTGTGAGGTGCAAGAGCTAACCACTGCACCACATGTCGCCCCTTTATGAACTTCAGTTAGTATTTCATTGTTTTTCATCAGTGGGTCAGTGTCACATTAATTGAAAACTGTAGTAGCAGCAGTTATTGTTATACACCAAACATGTGGCTACACCCTATGAAAATGATGTTCCAGCGACAACAAAGGATCTACTCAGCTTGTTCTACCTGTTTAACACATTTCACACTATAGGTCAGTATGATTAAAATCATCTGTCACTGAGGAGCTGAGAGAGACAGATTCATCAAAACTCCTCGTCCATTAACATGATTCAGAGTCACTGATCTGACTTATGCCCTGCCATGTTTGCCAGTTCTCGAAGCCTCTTGTTTATACTTGGAAAAGTTAGTAATATTACAGCTTTATTCCCCACAAACAATACCAAGAAGAAAACAATTTTCTTTTTTCAAAACATTTATTCAGTCAAGTGTTCACTTACTTTCAAAATGAGAATGAAACTTCATTGACAAGTGTGTTTTCACACAAGAAATTTTCTTTGGTTTAGAGGAATATAATAAACATGTATGAAAACAAATATACAAAATTGTGGTCAGGGGCAGAGGGGCAGTGACAGTGGGAAGGGGGTCTGGTCTTGCTCATGAGACCAGCTGCAGATGGGGAAAAAAATCACCTTCTCAGCTGAACTAATAATATGTTGCCACCTGCCTGTGTCCTTGGTGGTGGCAGCAGCAGCAGCAAATGATGGAGGTGGTGAGGATGGACTCGGTGATGGCAGTGTAGAGGTGCACCATCACTGTCTTTGGCAGGTTGAATTTCTTCAGCTGCCACAAGAAGTACATCCTCTGTTGTGCTTTATTTTCTGTAGATTTGGTTTCCTAACATGAAAATGCAGTTTAAAAACATTGACACATTAGAGTTGACAGGTAAAGAATGTACGTAAAACATTTTCAAAGAGGTTATGTAGGCAAGCACATGTAAATATTTGGAAAAATAAATGAATATTTTAAAATGTATCGGGGATAAAATTCCAAAAATATTTTTATACATCTTTATTTTCCAGGTTACAGGTTGGTAGGTGTGAGTGGGAGTGTGAATGGTTGTTTGTCTCTGTGTTAGCCCTGCGATAGGCTGGCAACCTGTTCAGGGTGTACCCCGCCTCCTGCCCGATGACAGCTGGGATAGGCTCCAGCTCCAGCTGCACCGGGCCCCATACGCCGTCAGGGGCCCATGAAGGAAGAATAAAAAATTAGTGTGAAAGGAATATCTTGGGGCGGGTCGGTAAGGTGACGCTGAGTGGCTGGTATGGGAGGAGGAAAAGATCATTTGTCCAATCACGTTGAGACCTGTTAGTTGCGATGGTGTGAGGTGAGTTGTTTTTCATTTCAGGAAGAAAAAAAATGCTGCGGTCCATTTGGGAAATTTCAAATGGAACGCCGCTCCAAGTCAGAGTTTCACACTGGGAAGTCGGACGTTTCTGATCAGCCACGAGTTGGATTTCAACATGGTGGCCGCAAGCGTAAACCGTAAGTAAAGCTCATGAAATATGCTGTTTATTCGCAGTTTTGACCATTTATGTCACACAACATCATCC
>OOFC01048106.1:95334-114121 GCA_900323345.1 Pseudochromis fuscus
ATGGGGGGGCAGGGAGCCGGGCCGCAGCCGTCCGGAGCGGAGACGGTAGGAGCAGCAGCACGGCTAGCTGCGCCTAGCTAACACCTCACCACTGTGAAACGCACACACTGACAACACAGACACACCACCAATCAAACACTCGTTTTGTTTGAAATATGGCTATTTATATCTCTAATAAACGGACAGAGTTATTCACGAAGATACCGGGCCTTTGATAAATTACTGACAACGAGCTCGCCTGAAGGCTAATTAGCTAGCGTAGCCTATCTGTCACTTTGTAGTGTCTGTTACCTGCTGTCTGTCCTACGCCCTGTACCAATGAATGGGACATTGTTTGGAAGTAGACACTAATAACTAACCAATTAGGACTGACAGCTGTCAGTCGGTCAGTTATAATCGTTGTGTTACAATAAGATAACCAATCATGTCTCAATGAAGCCCAGAATGTTGTATGGCAGGTGGATAAATGAGAGTTTAACATAAAGATTGGGCTCCTACTTACGTTAAGCAGGACTGGACCTAACTATTATTTTCAGTATCCATTATTTTGTCAATCTTTGACTTGTTCAGTCCAAAACATTATTTGAAAGATATATTCCTAGCATGAGATGAGTATGTTATTGTAAACAGCACATCAGAACCATGCAGAGTATTGTATGCAGGACTCTTGACACATTGCTGTGCTGGTATTTCATTGGATTTTTGTCTGTAGAGTTCTTGTTTTGGCTGTTTGCTGCGTGTCTTCTACAGAATGCACAAAACATTGATACAGAACCAGTGTTGTCACTGCTGTCTCAGTCACCAGGGATCTTCACATAGTTACCTCAGTAACACAGAATCCACCTTTTGGAGTCATCAAGTTATGCTTTCAGTAAACACACTGTTATCAACTGATTCTTGTGCTAATCTCCAGTGAACTGTCTGATTGATTGCTGTAGAAGTTTCTTACAATTTTTATTTGGTCACTTAGGGCCAGTGTTTCCCAGCCTGTTTGGGTTTTGCCAAATTGGAGCTGTGTCACATGTGTATGCTTCTGCTCATGTTAATCATATTCCCACTCCTCAGGCATATGCTGTACCCATTTGTGACGTTTGTAGCCCCATATTGTTAAAAAAAAGAACCTTTTAATAAACCCCATTCTCTTGAAAGTTGTACAAATACAGAAACCATAACCAAAGAACTCCTTGCAATATGTAAGTTTAAATGCTAGAACAATCATTTATTGTTTTTCCATTAACAGATCCAGAAGTTATGTGACCGGGTCGCCTCCTCGACGCTACTAGAAGACCGTAGAGATGCTGTGCGAGCTCTTAAGTCTCTCTCTAAGGTAAAAAACCAGGAGAAATATCTTGAGATGGCTGCAGTAGATATGCACTCAGTTTGTGGCCACTTAAACACGCATACAAAAATCCTTTCTTAAAGATTAAAATGTTCAGATTTTTTTGATTAAATATTACAGATGAGTTTTTAGGACTCCTGAATTGGGAGGTGTTGCTAAATAAACTGGCACCTGAGTGTCTGTGTCATGGGGTTTGTGGTTAGAGATCTGGTGAATCAGTAATGGAGTGATGCTTTTAGTTGCTTTCTGGTGTATTAACCTTTTCTAATTTATGGCATCCGCTGTTGACACAGAAGAAAAAAAAACCCAGGAATTTAATCCCTGTCATCTTGTATTAACTTCATGTAAACAAATCCAGATATTTCTGAATGTTTTCTGCTCTGTGTCATGGTGTTACATGTACCATCGGCAGTCACAGATAAAGGTCTTGCTTGTGAAATTCTGCTGATTAAAATGAACTAATCAACAACAAATACTGAAATCACCTCTCAGTTCTGTTCGTGCACAGTTTTGTTACCAGCTGTCCTGTCAACCATGAGTAATGAGTTTGTCAGGCTTGAATAAGGGGCTTAGGAGGCACAGAGTTGCACATTAATACAGAGAGGGGTCAGAGCTGGTGTGGCACACAGATATGTAGACTTCCTGTATCCCATACAAAATTCAGAATAATCTTGTCTTCGTGCACGTTGGATTAAAATACCTAATTTTATATTTTGGCTGCAGTACTTCACTGATACTTTGATCTTTTGTAGAAATATCGCCTGGAAGTTGGCACACAGGCGATGGATCACCTGATTAACATACTGCAGACTGACAGGTATGTACTTGAAAATGAGATTTCAGTTTTTGATTTCTGATAAATTTTGCAACTTAATTTACAACAACAAAATGTGCGGAGCCCAGTTTCACATAACATTTTAGCATGGGTAATATTTTCAGAAATTGCAGAATTGTTATGAATGTAAAGATGTTGTAATTGCAATTTTTGTGCAGTTGTATAATATTTAATTACATTGACTTCTCATGATGTCTGTGCTTATTTCATGCATGTTTCTGTGAGGTTCTTGCAAAATAATTTGTTGTGCTCATGGTTTAGAGAGTTGTTAGTTGTTGTTTTAAAATAATTTTTGTTTACAGTTTTATCAACATTGTGTTTTGTTTGTATTCTGATTCTCCATCTGAATAAAACAGAACCGACTCTGAAATCCTCGGCTATGCTTTGGACACACTCTATAATCTCATCTGCAATGATGAGGAGGAAGAACAAGGTATTACACCCTTTAGCAATTATTAGAAATTACATCATTTATCCTGAATGTTTGTTTGCATGGTTTATGGGAAGAGAAAGAAAAACATCTACAATTGAATTGTATTTTAACTACTTTAAAGATAATTTTTTCCTTCCTATGTGGTGACTGTAAACAATTTTCAGAGTTCAGTTTGCATGTATAAATTAGTTCAATTCATGATAATTGGACAGGAGTCAATGTGCAATCCCTTCCTCTCTACACCGATAATGACTGCTTTATGTAAAGACTCGTCTCTCTCTTCTCTTCCATGTTTTAACCCTACAGATGAATCAGAAGGTAAAACTCTTTGTGCATGATGCCAACCCCTCTAACCACCAGCAGCACTCACAAAACATACATTATCCTTGGTTGGGTTGTGAAAAGAGCACATTAATAGTTTTTTGTTTTTTTACGCCTCCTGCTGTGCACAGATTGTTCACAGCTGATAAATTAAGAGGCCTGGTTGTATTGGTTGTTGTACTGGCATGTCTTTACAAGAATTCAGTCAGCTGATACTGGACTTCTTGAGAGTGGCTGAATGAATGCTAGCTTTTGGGTGAGGCTTTAAACTTCCTCTCCCCCTCCCCTGCACTCGCAGACGCAGTAACTCCACTCCCTCTCTCAGGCAAGCAAAAGAATGTGTCCGTGCCTGGTCAGTACTGAAACCAAGTTGTGTGTGCAGTAGCTATAGTACTACTAGATAACTAACTTCACTAAAATCAGTGGGCACCAGAAAAACGACAGGAAGGTGTTTTCGGTGGTAACAAGACTGCTTCACTAATCCCATGTCAAGCCCCCACCTCTGTCTGTCATCATTTCTTGTGCTCATCGTTCCTTTGTTTCTCCACATGTTAAGACTGGATTATTTTTGTACTGTTGTGAGATTATTTAACTTAATTAGTTTTCTAGTGTTTTAATTGTCAGTTGTCAGAATTTTTTTTCCCTCTTTGCTTTAGTCTTTTGTTTTGAGGTCTGTGGATTATGTAGAGTGACAAGGACAACTTTTTTAAACCTACATTACCTGGTTTTTAAAATTGTTGAACATGTTAGTACTTTAAAGGCACACTGGGCGACAATGGAATATAGCATCAATTTCCAGTGGTGTGTTTATCTATCTAGCAAGAAACATCAGACTTTTTAGCTACTGAATTGTTCAGTATGTTTATCAGCCACTCTTTAACTCTTTTTTTTTGAGTGAGAAAGAATTAAAATAGAAAAAGCTGCAGTGAGGAAAATCCAAATAATGAGCTGAAAGAGGCTGAAATGTTCTGTAGATCTGAGGAGAAGTGCTAGTTGAAATTATACCCATGTTAAAAAAAAATAAAAATAGATATCTTGATTATAAATTGCCTTAGAAATGTATAATTCGACATTTGTTTAAATAAATCTAGACAATCTCTATGGCACCACCCAAGGTAAGTAAGAAAACATGTCTTTTTGTTGTTTGATGTCATTAACTGTCAGCGTGGATATGCTCCCCCTTAAGTTTCAGTATTTTTTTTTATCAAACTAAAGCTCTCAGCTCCTCCCAAATTAAATGTTTATTGCTGTGTTTCTAGAGTAGAACTTCTTGTGCATTAATCCTACTGAGCCCACTCACCTGTCCAGCTGTCTCCTCATTTGTATCATTTTCCAGAAGGTTTGTTCAGAGGTATCACTTGAGCATGAGCACTTTGAATCATTTTTGCTGTGCAACTCAGGTTGATTGCTACGAACAGACCAACTGGTCCAACCTTTAGATGGATGACTTCTCAGAGACAGTGAATAATTCAGCTTTCACTCTCCTTCCACAGATGAGAATGCCCAGAAGCAAGCAGATGACCTGGGTGCCCAGTTTACAGACAAGTTCATCGAGGACCCCGAGCATATAACCTTGCTTCTCACTCTGTTGGAGGTACAAACAGTTTCCTGTCCAAACTTAGGTAACTATATTTGTCTGAACACTTTCAAATCTATATATGTGTTGATATTTTTCAGGAGTTTGACTTTCATGTGCGATGGCCTGGAGTGAAGTTGTTGACTGCTCTATTGAAGAACCAGGGTGTCCAGGTTCAGGGCATTATTCTGGTCAGCCCCATGGGTGAGCTATTAGGACGTCAAGTTTTCTGTATCATCTCTCTGGAGTTTTAAAGAGCCCATCAGTTATTTTGAGGGCAGAAGGTTCTTTGTCACTGTTTGAAAGAGAGACACGTTCTTGTTTGTTTCCGTTCACAGGCGTTTCCAGATTGATGGACCTGTTGGCGGACTCTAGAGAAGTAATTCGCAATGATGTGAGTCCATCTCTCCCTCACTTTGTGTCCAACTACATTTAAAAGGCTCTAAAATTAATAATTGAAGAGAGATCTGTTGAAGAGTGTGACATCCTGTTTTCTGTCACCAACAGGGCTTGCTGTTACTTCAACAACTGACTAAAGGCAATGCAGCCATTCAGAAAATTGTAGCATTTGAAAACGCATTTGAGCGTCTCCTCGATATCATCACAGAAGAGGGCAGCAGTGATGGAGGTAAAAGGTTCATTCACCTCCTCTGAAATATAATCTTTTGTCTTGTGATATGTTGTCACATCTGCACTCTTTCCTGTGTTTCAGGTATTGTGGTGGAGGATTGTTTGCTGCTGCTGCTCAACCTGCTAAAGAACAACAGCTCCAACCAGAACTTCTTCAAGGAGGGCTCCTACATCCAGAGAATGAAGCCCTGGTTTGAAGTTGGCGATGATAACTCTGGCTGGTCGGCACAGAAGGTCACCAACCTCCACCTCATGCTGCAGGTAACGCACAACAGTCATGTTGAATTGTTGAGTTAATATGTTTACTACTTTAAAAAACTGAACAAAAAGTAATATTTTTCAAAAACCTTCATCAATGTTGAAAAATCCCAGTTGGTGCGAGTCATGGTGTCTCCAGTGAACTCTCCTGGAGCTACAGCCAGTTGTCAGAAGTCCATGTACCAGTGTGGCCTGCTGCAGCAGCTGTGTACCATCCTCATGGCCACCGGTGTCCCTGCTGACATCCTCACTGAGGTAATCACAACAGGACATCATTTACAATCATGTGACATACATTGTAACTATTTGGCCACAGGTGCTCCCACAACAAGATTTAATGTAAGACATAAAACTACACAGATTTATTGATTACTCATTCGTGATTGATGGTGAAGCTGATCACTGTTAATCAGCCAAGACTCTGAAACTTTGTTACACTCAACTTACATTTGCTCTCCCTGACTCAGTCAGCTCAGCTAGTTTAACTTTGATGTGACTACTTTCTTTTAGACCATCAACACTGTTTCAGAGGTCATCAGGGGATCACAGGTCAACCAGGACTACTTTGCATCTGTCAATGCCCCTTCAAATCCACCAAGGTAAGACCCAACCAGAGGCTTTGAATCTTCAGTTTGTTTCTGTTAGTATATCCTCCACTGAGCTCGATCTGTGATCTCTTCTTCTTCACGTCCCCACAGACCAGCCATCGTAGTGCTACTTATGTCCATGGTGAACGAGAGACAACCATTTGTTCTTCGCTGTGCAGTGCTTTACTGTTTCCAGTGTTTCCTCTACAAGAACCAGAAAGGCCAGGGGGAGATCGTGGCTACACTGCTGCCCTCCACTATTGATGGTCAGTTTCAAGACATGAGTCAGAACCTGCATTACAAAGCACTCAGAGCACACACTTGTTATATAATCCACATCTGCTCTCAGGTTGTAAATGATCTTCCTTGCAGGTTTGTGATGTTGTGAAGATGTGAATTTTAACTGAAACTTTTTAGAACTTCCTCAATTTTTTATGTTTTGTTGACAAAGTCGTGGTGTTTCACGGTCCTCTGCTGGTTAATTCCCCAATATTAAGAAAATTGTTTGTTCCTTGGGTAATACGCTACCTCTATGAACAAACAAACAAACAAATACATGACTGAATGACTGAGATCTGTTCAGTAGTTTTAATATAACAGACAAATCAATGCAAACAAAACCCTAACCCCCTTGGTTGAGGTAATTCCAGTTCATCTCTGATTTTAAATAGCTCCTTCACTTTTTTTGTCTCCACAGCCAATTCCATCTCAGCGGGCCAGCTGCTGTGCGGAGGCCTGTTCTCAGCTGACTCTCTCTCCAACTGGTGTGCTGCCGTGGCCTTGGCTCATGCCCTGCAGGACAACCTCACGCAGAAGGAGCAGCTGCTGAGGGTTCAACTGGCCACCAGCCTGGGAAAGCCGCCTGTTTCTCTGCTGCAGCAGTGCACCAACATCCTGTCCCAGGTAGGACGGTGATACTTCTACTGATAGACATGCTAGCTGGCTACGTGTGTTGGGCTTGCATAGGATAGGTTTGTGGACAAAGGTACATGTTGTATTGTCAACCACCGTGAAGAGAACAGTGTGACATTATTGTGGTTTTGCAGGGTGATAAGATCGTCCGGCGGGTGAGTAAAGTGCGTGCGTACTGTGTGTGTGCGTGTTTGGGTGGCACCTGTCCTGGTTATTTTGGCTTGCCGTCTGTAGTAGGGGTCTCGATGGCCCACACGTTGGGGGGATCTTGCTTCCCTTTAACTCTTTACTAGCCCTTCCTAGTCCTTAACTTCAGGCTATGACCCAGTTCTTCCTCATTAGGGTGACACACAGGTGCACTCCTCCTCACAGACCTCTGACTGCTCTCATTGAGTTCACTAGTGGACTGTGGGGAAGTACACAAGTGGACACCCGAGAGAGGTTAAGAGAAAAGGGACCCAGCAACTGTTTTTAGACATTTTATCTCTGCTGATATCATCCTAACACCTGCTTTGAGCTTCAAACTTGTTGATGTGCAGCAAGCCCTTATCTGTCTGCTCAGGAAGTTTTGGGGTGTTTTCCTGTTTCAGTGACGGACCTTTGCTGTTTGTCTTGTTCAATTATTTACATTTACAGTATACCTTTTTGTAAGATTGAAGATGTTTCTGTACCGGTGTTAATTGTTTGTCAGTTTTAGAGTTTAGTAATAATCAGCTGTGCCAGATTCTCTGGGAATTTGCCTTCAAACATCCTGTGGAGGTGCTAACTCTGCAGTTTTTCTTCCATTAGAGGTGCTTAGTGTCTGTGACAGTCTGCTTAACTGAACAAACATCCATCACGCTAGCTAAACTTTTCACTGTCAGCAGGCAGGAAGTGGGTGGCCTGTACATAATATGCAAGTCTATACCCTCCCCAGAATTGTGAGGACCTTGGCGATCTTAGCCCGGTCTCCCAGAACAGACTCTGAAATGTCACTTTTAGGTGTGGAGTATCTCCCGCAGGAGTGGTCCCACCTAGATACATCTATGCTCACCTTTACACATAACACCTGCCAGTTTGAGGCTATCTCTGCTTAGAAACTGTAAAATGAAACCTTCAAGTTGGACCCAAGTTGCTTCTACATGTAAGGATTATTCAGCTCAGTGTCAAGCTTAGTACTGGACTGTCATGATCAGGAAGGAGCTGAGCCTCCAGATGAATCTACAGATATCTGCAGTCTACTATCAACCCTCTGTAGTCCGATCCTTATATAGGGTCACTGGATGGTGACTGTACCCTGTACCCCCACCACTGTAGGGGTGGTGTGTTTCTGTAACTGGGTGTCTAGGATCATCCTGAAGGACAGGGAGAGGAGCTCAGGCATTTCAAAGATTGCTGAAAGTGATTCAGGATTCTCAACAAATTGCCTTTTTTTTTAAGCAGCTGACCAGTTGGATCAGTAAAACATTTTCATATCTGCCAGTCTTTCTTGATGAGTCCACAGACTGACAAGAATGTGGTCAGTTAGGTTGTTTGTGTGAAGAGATAACTGTCTCTTAATGCAATGATGGTTTGTACTAAAAACAGAGCTAAAATTAATCCCTTTAAAAAATGTTGTAAGGGTGGGGCTGCGATGTCCAGTGTTTCAACAATTCTTTTGTCTTATGTGTTGCCAGTAGTTTTGATTCCAGTCACCCACATAGACACACACACACGCAAACACACGCACTCTCATGACTACTTTGCTGAGGCCAGGCCACTGTTTGCTAAATTATTACCTGTGGTCATCTTCCTTTCTTTTATTCTCCTCTTCATTTTTGCATTACGTTACATTTGGAGACAAAAGCTGAAAAGGTGATTTTGTAAGTTTCTGTAATCTGGAATGCTGATAAATGTTTATCCACATTGCTCAGACCTCCATACTTACTCAGTCCTGACATTCATCGTGTCACTTCAGGAGAGAGGCGTCCTCTCCTCTTAAAGCATGTTGTGCATTAGCTGTTAATGCACCAGCTGATTAGCACCTTCAAGCTGCACTTTAGATTGTACAGATTTGACTCCTCTCTGCACCACATCTTACTCTGTGTTGATTTTCATCATCTTACATTCCAGCTCCATGAAAATCATCCTTTGTTTTCCTGCAGCGGATTGAGATAAATTCACTACTTACTGAAATAAATACTATAACACTACAAATGTGTTGATTGGAAGCTCACTTTAATGAGAAAAACAACAACTCTTTTGTAGATCTTAATCATATTTCATGTTTCTCAAAGCTGGTTTCATGGAAATAATTTTTATTATGGTTCCTGCTTTTTTTCATTTCCTAAAAAGCACATTTAGCAGGTTTTGCTTTGCATGTGCTGAGAGCTGGAAATAGTATAAAGTTTCTGTTGCAATGTCATGATACTTTGATTTGCAAGTTCTCACTTATTTGTAGAATGAAGATCGCAAACTGCAAAACACTGAAATGGTGTAATTGTGGCATAATTGATGTGTGGATACAAAGATAATGTTTTATGACAGGTTTGCATGCTCTGCTCAGTCTAACCTTGTTTTAATATTTGAATGTTATTGTTTTAACTGTGTCATATTAACTGATTATAACCTTATTAACTACTAATGGTTGATGTGATTATGCCTTTGATGAAGCTTTGATGGATAACTTTTTCATATTTTTGTTGATTAGAAAATTAAATGCATTGTTGTAATATCCCATATGATTAGATGGGGATAGATTAGTTTAATTAGTTGAAGTATTAATATAATTAATTGCTTTTTTTTAAGCACTGACTCATTCAATTATAGTTGTGTTGCCATTTCTTATTTACTTTTTCCCATTAAGACCTAATTTTATCATATCTTTTAAATTACTTCACTTAATTAAATCTCGACTGGATTTTTGAATATCCTGAAGATTCACTGTGTCATGTCACTGCAGCTCGGATGAAGCACACGTTGACCTTCGTTTTGCTGTTGCTTTGCTCTACAGGGCAGTAAAGTGCAGACCAGGGTGGGCCTCCTCATGCTGCTGTGTACGTGGATCAGCAACTGTCCAATTGCTGTCACGCACTTTCTACATAATCAGGAAAATGTTCCCTTTGTATCCTTGAAACAGCTCGCAGCCATATGTCGGTTATTACAATAAATAACTGCCTGTAATCATAGTTTTGTTTTTACCTTGCTATGTTCAGATGGGGCATAGCAACAGGACTTTTGTTTTTTACTTTTTAATAACTTTAAATGTAATGAATCAACATACATTAGGCAGACAAAACCCAGTCTCACTGAGCTTGGGAGCCTCTATTTATATTCTAAAGAGTGTGATGGACTGAACCTGACTGGTGCTGAACAAATCCTTGACTCTGACTCGTGCAGCTGACGGCTCAGATCTCAGAGAACCTCGGGGAGGATGAGCGGCTGGTGCAGGGCCTGTGTGCGCTGCTCCTCGGCATCTGCATCTATTATAACGACAACTCACTGGAAAACTACACCAAGTAAGAGTCTTTACTTCATTTTAACACTCAGGCTCGGGCTCCAACTGTTTTACATGTTTGGCACCACAGAAGTTCCACATTTGTATGTAATTGTTTCTGTATGGTAATGATAGCGCCTGTTCCTCCTATTGACCAGTACATCCAGTGCTGGTGTGATGTGTATTTTTGTAGATACTTCAACTCTGGCTCAGGTGAATTGTTACCAAATTGCAACTGAGAAGCACAACAGTCAGTCTATATCCATGTAATATACAATCTTTATACGCTTTTGCCAATGTATGAATTTCTTAACAATTGTATTTTTGCTTTGATTGTGTGTGTAATACATAGTAATGTCCTGTGTGCCGTCTCAGAGAGAAGTTAAAGCAGCTGATTGAGAAGAGGATCGGAAAGGAAAACTTCGTAGAGAAACTCGGCTTCATCACCAAACATGAACTGTATTCACGGGCGGCCCAGAAGCCGCAGCCTGTCTTCCCGTCTCCAGAGCAGATGCTGTTCGACCACGAGTTCACCAAGCTGGTCAAAGAACTGGAGGGTCAGTCAAGAACGTCTCTCATGATATTCAGTTGAGGTTCACCTCGTCCCAACAGAACCAGTTCATCAGAAATATGGTTTCACTGGATTTTAAGATTGATGCTTCTCTCTCTGATGTAAACAGGCATGATAACCAAAGCAGTTCACAAGTCCAGTGAGGAGGAGAAGAAGGAAGAGGAGGTGAAGAAGACATTAGAGCAACATGACAACATTGTAACTCAGTACAAGGAGCTGATCAGAGAACAGGTAATTTTTGTTTTTTAATTGTGATTATTCAGTGTTATGTGTTGGATGTGCTGATGGTTTTATTTTGACTGTGTGATCCTCAGGATGCTCAGATTCAGGAGCTGAAGGAGCAGGTAGCATCCATGAGCTCTCAGAACGAACAGATGCAGACCACAATGACCCAGCAGCTGTCCCAGATCCAGCAGCACAAAGACCAGTACAACATCCTCAAGCTAAAATTAGGTGGGTTCACCTCACCAACTGCTCACATGTGTGTCATGTCCTCTAGATACAGTAAAATAAACATTTTAAAAGAGAAATGATGGTACAATCATGCACATTTAAATCTTGTCTTGATGGTTTTACTGTCGCCAGGTGTCATTTTCATAGTTTGTGTTCTCACTCCAGCTGCTATGATAACGCTTTACCACTTCATCGCTGAGATCTAGACCAACAGTGCTATGCAGCCATGTTTCTAGATACAGCTTTACAGATCACATGGGTCAACCACACACACAGTCAGACACATTTTCAGGATTTGAGATTCAAGATTAACTTTAATGTCACGCAGTTTGTCTTGGGCTGGTCGCCTGTGCTGCAGCAGCATATACACAATACATAAAGCGCAGTATAATTAAAACAATACAGTAAAATCTAAATGAAAAAACTATAAAACTGGTATAAAAGTAAATATAAGTGTAAGATGGCAGCTTTGAGTAAATGAATGAATACATATCAAACTCTATGATTATAGTGCAAAAACACCAGTTATCGTTCAGTCCAGCCCTTATTGTTTTGTTTTTTTTAACTCTTTAAAAGAAGAGTTTGCTCTTTTTACATAAACATAACGGTGAAGGTGACAATTTGTGGTTTTATGAGAATTATGTAACAGTTTCTTGTCAGACAACATGACTGTGTACTGAATCATGGAGACTTGACAGTGATGCTGCTGAGTTTGGTACCAACATATCTACAACGAAAACTGCACTAAAACCTTCTCAACTCTGTCTGGTATTTATCAGTGTAGCTTGTGACACTGCACAGACGTATTCACTGATGGATAACCTGCCAGATAAGAATGACTTGTTTATTATTATAGAAAAATATTAGAGATTCTTAACATATTCTGGTGGACACACTTCTTTTTAAATTCTGGACAGAGAAAGCTTCTTTCTCCAGTTTCCAGTCTTTATGCTGAGCTAATGGCATCACATTTCTGGACTGTATGCACAGATATGAGGGCGGTATCAATCTCATCTGTGTCAGAAGTGTCCATCCCACTGGTTCAGTGCTGCATGTGCAGTAAATTCAGTTGGTCAAACTTGGTTTAGGAAGGAGCCATATCAATTGGAAGATGACACTTGTTAGTTGAAGATAATTGGACTAAATTGGTTGTATCGCTGTATGTAAATATCTAAGAAATATAGATGGTCAGTAAAATGTTATTGGGATCACAAATGGCCAAAATGATGAAACTGTACACACACAAACCAAAAGGAGATTTAAGGAGAACATCACCATTCATATCACTCCTCTTACTGTGAATGGGATGTTTTAACAGAGCATGTGTGGTTGTCCCTGCAGGTAAGGAGAACCAGAGTCAGTCTAACAGCACAGGAGACGGCTCTCAGGTGAACGGGCTGCAGACAGAGGAGCTCTCCCAGCTCAGAGAGGAGATGGAGGAGCTCCGCAAGCAACACACACTTCTCCAAACACAACTCGGTGACAAAGATGCACTCATCAGCAGCCTGGTTAGTAGATACCTGTGTGTCTGTCTGTGTGTGTGTTCAGGAGGCCGACGAGCAAAATACAGAAGAAAATTGTTATTTTAAAGTTGTTGAACTGTACTGGGAGGTTGTAATTGTGTGGTGTGTTTAGATGTTGTTGAATAATCACACACACAGTGCTTTAAACTACTTTTTTTAACTAACATTCCCCTTTGTTAGTGCTGCTGATGTTTGTGACGTGATGTTTTTACTGTGTGTAACTGCAGAAGTCAGCAGCTGCACAGACAGCAGAGGGTCCAGCAGCAGGATCAGACAACACAGAACAACTCCAGGTGGGATTCACCACTAAACGTTTTTCTTATTAGTTTTCGTGTATTGTTGCTAAATGTTGATTTTGCTGCAGGAGCTGGAGGCTTTAAGGAGTCAGGTTCAGTCACAGTCGGCAGAAATCACCCAGCTAAACACAGAGAGACAAGAACTGCTACGAAGAGCTGAAGCAGGGGTAAAAACAAAAAACTTCTGAAACTATGATTTGGCATAGATATATAAAAATATAAATAGGGCTTGGCATAAATATGTTCAACCAGTTTCTTCAATTCTAAACTTCTTTCTGTTTTCTCTCAGTCTTCTGACGCAGTCCCCACCAGTGACAGTTTATTAGATGCTGCAAAGATGGCAGAACTAGAGAGCAGACTCACAGCACAGACATCTGAGACAGAAAGACTGAAGGTAAGAATATGTGTCTGACGTATCTCCATCATCGGCTGTCGCAGTGTTTTCTGGATGCTCATCATTTGTCTCCTTCTCCTTTCATCCCCTGTGGCTCAGGAGGAGGTAAAGAGCCTGTCGGGGAGCCGGGCAGAGCTGGAGCAGCAGCTGGCTTCAGCCACGAGCACGGTGGCCATCCTGCAGACAGAGAAGACAAAGCTGCAAACGGAGGTCCAAGAGTCCAAGAAAGAGCAGGACGACCTGCTGATGCTGCTGGCAGACCAGGACCAGAAGATCCACAGCCTCAAACAGAGACTCAAAGACCTGGGAGAGACGGTAGAAAAACTTTTATAATATGACTTTGTCAGTGTGAAACATCTGTTATCCAAACAAGAAGGAGAGGGTGGTGACAGTAAAAATACATTGAATAATCTACTATTTGATAATATTGCAACATTATCTTGGGTTATTCAGTCAGAGCTTCTCTGATCTGGACTGTAGGAGGTTACTGTTAGACAAAGTTACACCACAACTATGCATCAGACTGCCCAATATGGTTCAGCCACCTGAAGCAGAGTTGTGATGGGAGGTCTGATCATATAAATGGGACCGTTTTTAAACCTGACACTTTATTTAAAGCAAGTTACCTGGTAATACACAAAGGAAACAACTGAGGCAAACAAAGAACAAAAGAGACTCGAGACCCCAGCCAAAATGAACAAGAAGGGGAGGTACCAGGCTGGACATGTAATGGGCCGTCACTCCCGACATCTCCCCATAAACCACCCTAAAAATATGACATCAACCAGGAAGACAAAAACAGACAATATCAGGGTTGCAGGTCCCCAATCCAAACTAACAAGGCAAACTAAAATATCAAACCCCTTGACAATAGAAACATGCCAGGGACATAAGAGAGTGAGTGTACTCAACAAGTAGAAATGGAAATCACACCTTTTACATTATTCAGTGTTTTTTGTTTTGTTTTGTTTTGTTTTTTTTAATCCTAATACAAAACATTGGATGTTAATGTTTTTGTTTTTGGTTTGTCATTGATTGAATGACCTTAAAGTCTGTCCCTCGCTCTGTCAGTTAGCTGTGGTAGTTTTTAACAGATGGTTAGTAGACGATCAGTGACAAACATCTGCTCCGTGTCGACATTACTCAGCTCTGTTTCATCTGTTTGCCTTAGTTAGACTGTGACTCTTTGCTTACAGGTGGAAGATGAGGACGACCTCGACGCCAGGGACCAGACAGACGAGGATGACGAGGATGAGGATGAAGATGAGGACTAGGAGGGGGAAAAAACACTGCAAGAAGAAAAGAAAAGGAGGATTGGGAAATTTTTTGAGAAAAGACTTTGCAGAAACACTTGTGAGAAACTGAAGAATAGGACTAATTCATGGAAATGGTTTCTCTTCAAAGCTGCCATGTTGTCTTCATTTTACTTCACCCCCGTCACATCACATGTACATGTTAGTTTGTTCAAGATGAGGTTCCTCTTATGATTCAGTTTTCAGCTTAGAGAGTGCATTCATCTCTGTTACGTTCACCATCAGTCTGTGATGGGTTTTACCAGTCTTGTGTTTATCGTAACGTCTCGTCGTCTAGTTTCTAATCACAAGAAAAGAGAAAAACGCTTCAGTTTAACAAACACACACGTCATCTGGAACATTTGGAGTCGTCACTTTGACAACTCAGCCCCACTGCTCTACAATATGCTGCAAACACTGACAGAAAAGATGTAAAGACAAATATTTTTGCAACTTTTTGTCCAGTTCTGGCATCAAGCTTCTGTATGATATTGTGTAACTTATCAATTTAAGAGAGCCACATTGAAATGAATAAAGAATCTATCTGTATGCCTGTATGGAGGAATAATTGTAGATAAATTAAATTTTACTAAATCCACAATAAGACTTTGGTGTGTGTCTGCTCAGGATTTTTTATGGTATATTTGGATGTTTACACAATTTTAGTATTGTGCTAATGCAATGCAAACTTTGAAACACCACTTTGACTGTACAGGAAGATTTCAAACCTGTGGTACCCACTGGTTTACAGCACATCTTTACATTTTTGAACAGGTCTACACTTTAATCTGAAAAGTGTAACTATTAAAATGAATAAGTTGGATAACCCTTAATATCTGCTGACACTGAGTGGTGGTACTTGTTAATCTCACAAATGTTCAGATAGTGTCCCCCACTACAAGTTTCCCACTTCAACTGTGTAAATAGACGCACAAACAAGCCACTGTTGTACAGTGGGTTTTTCACCTTGTGACGTTTGTTGATATGAATATTTATCTCCTGGTCCAGTGTCTCATAAACAGCAGCTCAGGGATCTGCAGGGAGAAGTTCACACTTGATTTTGCTTTATGACTGCTACATTCAACACTGGACAAAAAACTCAACGTCATGCTGAAAGGTTTCCCTCAGAGCGCCAAAAAAAAGTAAGATATTCAAAATTCATTGAATTACAATAAGCTCGTATTCATGCTGTTTATGTGTTTTAATTGTTAACACATGAAGCTTGATGAAGAAACAACTCGCATGATAATTATTTCTTAATTTCCTTTATTATACAAAATAGCCAGCAGATTGTAAATAATATTTACTGAAAATTATCAAAACAGAGAGGAAATCTTTCTTTTTGTCTTCTGAAAAGTAGTGCAGCACACATTTTATTTACATCCGCATGAACATGAAAATCTGGTTTGACACAAATGGATAAACACTGTAATAAGTACAATAATTTAATACAAGTGCCCGACTTGTGTGAAGACAAACTGTACATTGTTCTCTGCGTTCACTTGTAATGTCGGTGTTTCACCACTGGAGGGCAACAAATGCCCTGAAATGAAGCTGTGCACTCAACCTCACACACAACATGACAACATGTGTTTTTAAAAAATATATGTTCAACAGTTGCAGTGTAAAGGTTCAAACACTTTGTTCAGCATCCACATCCAATCATTCAATCATTGTTTTCTGTATTCATCAATGTTGTTTTTTTGTCATTAAATTTACAGCATTAATTAAGAAGTTATTTATTCACAAGTTTTAAAAACGCACACATAATTGAATTTATCTGCACACAGACACAACCTATAGCATACAGGATCTTTGCAAACACAATGATATGCATCATGCAGTGAGTGCACAACAACACATCTCTACAGTGTGCTAAACACATTTCACCAGCCACACTCGCTTCAAGGCCCTGAGGCAAAACTGATGTGCGGGCCTCTGTCGACGCCTCTTCCACCCTGTTTCTGTGCTGCGTTGTGATTACTGTTCCCTGTCAACTTCACCACAGAAGAGTGTACGTGACAGCTTCAGCATAGTTTCCCTGTAGATTCACAGGAAACAGCCACTGGACCATGATCCAAGTTTGCATGTCAATTAGCATGACATGCTTTTACTTTGGAATATGGACGTGTCTGCAAAATGTTCTCTAAAATAACAAAAGATCAAAAGGATAATGTGCTTTGGAAATACAAACTTCCACACAAGTAAGATGTCAAACAAATCTTTTGGTTTAGCAAGATATAGTGTACATGACATAAATGATGTAAAACAGAAATGATATAAATGATATAAAACAGAATAAACTGAGAAAAAAACAGCAACACAATGATGTGGTGCCAGCAACACAGCTTTACAAGTTTAATGTGCAATGAGATGCAGCCAGTTGTCATTAGGTACAAAATATGTATAACAAAATATATTTCACTGCTGATGTATTTGCTTTGTGTTCAATCTGAATCAATCCTATAAAGCTGATAAAATGAAGAAATGTAGATAAATGAAAAGTCTGGTTGAGTGATGAACTCTTCATAACCCAGAAGGTCACATGACACATCGTGATGTACAGTTTCACAAAAATGAAGTTTCAGATCATTTGATTCACAAAAGAGAAATCCTTTTATATTGGATCCAGTGTCCTCTGTCTCACACACACGCTGCTCTTCAGGGATACTTTGTACCTCATACCTCAGGTGACAGAGTGGTGGTACTGGTTTTAAACTGAACACACAGGAAAGTTTGCATTCACTTTAGATTTAATTTGATATGTTATCTTGCTCTGTACAGAAATCACCTTTAATGTGATTGTTCAACATTGGGTTTATTTGTCATAGGCCGTAGACACAGGATGACCGAGATTTATGGCACAAGAAGCAGAGTGTCAACTAAGACTTGACAAAGAAATTTACCAATAAATATTAACAATGACATTTTAAAAAGAAGAGACATAAAACAAGATGAAATAAAATAGTTTTAAAGAAAATTAAGCAAAAGCAAAAATACTGTATTCATGATATTTTAAAAACTAAAAAATATTGTATTTGTATCTGTATATAGCCTTTTTAACATTGTGCTTAGTGTATAGCGTGCAACATTGTAGAGAAACATTGTGACATCATAACAAAACTAAATCAGATTACCGTGTTGAATTTCACGATAGAAACATATTGCACATGAAATTAAATGTATTGCACACTGGGGATATATTACACAGACACAAGGAATAGACAGGGTTAGAGTTCATTCTAATATAAGTTTGAAAATGTCCTTACAAATGTCTTCCTTTGATTTTTCTTTATATAGATCTTTAATGACCTTTGTTGGATTGTGTTAATATTACTACTTATTCCTACAAATAAAACTCAGGTTTGAGATGGAAAACACTGTGGTAACCATTATAATTCATACTGTCTGTTAATTAAAGGCCACCTTTACAATGAAAATCTTCAAGTTCTTACTAATCTAATTAGTATATCATTTATATTATAAACGTATTATTATGATTATTATTATGATTATTATTATCTGCCTTTCATTCATACTGTCTGCTTGGAGCTGGTTTGCCTCGCCCCTCCCTCTCTCCTTCCTCCTCCTCCTCCTCTTCCTCCTCCCCCTGCTCCACTCCCGTCGCATCCTGTTCCTCGCATCTCTCCTCATCCTCCTCCTCCTCTTCTTCCTGCACCGGCTCCTCTTCTGTTTATTTTGGTTTTTTTAACCATTATTTCTTGGTGGCTGCAGGTTGAATGAGACTGAGATGTCCATCAGGATCTGAAGGTTACGCCGGGCATCATGACTTTTAAGTGACCACCACCATGCAACAACCACCGGTGATATAACACAACTCGTCCCACCACCACCACCTCCTCCACCTCCAGCAGCAGCAGCTCCACAGTCCTCTTCAGCGAGAACCACCACC
>OOFC01048107.1:0-21075 GCA_900323345.1 Pseudochromis fuscus
TGGTTGCACTCGGCACTGCACTTTAACATATATATTTTGTTATTGTATATTGTAAAGTTTTTATTTCAAGACCTTGCACACTTTCATGTTGTGATGTAAATGGAGCAGGATTAATAAAGTTCTATCGTATTGTATTGTATCATATCATATCATACCATATCATATCATATCGTATCTTATTGTATCATATCGTATCATATATCGTATTGTCTCGTATCGATCATATCGCATTGTATCGTATCATATCATATCATATTTTATCGTATCATACCGTATCGTATCGTATCATATCATATCATATTTTATCGTATCATATCGTATCATACCGTATCGTATCATACCGTATCGTATCGTATCGTATCATATCATATAATATTTTATCGTATCATACCGTATCGTATCGTATCATATCATATAATATTTTATCGTATCATACCGTATTGTATCGTATCGTGTCGTATCGTATCGCATCATATCATATTGTATCGTATTATACCGTATTGTATCGTATCGTGTCGTATCGTATCGTATCGTGTCGTATCGTATCATACCATACCGTAACGTATTATACCGTATTGTATCGTATCGTGTCATATCGTATCGTATCGTGTCGTATCGTATCATACCATACCGTAACGTATCATACCATACCGTAACGTATCATACCGTTGTCGTATCATATCGAATTGTATTGTGTCGAATCATATCTTATTGTATCGTATCATACCATATCATATTGTATCATATCGTATCATAAAAAGGAAAACAAGCCAGACTGACTACTTAAGAAAAACTTATAAAATGAATTCCTTTTTTGGCCTGGGGCAGCTGAAGTCTGAAATAAGGAAGCTATATTTAAGTATTGAATCCAGAAAGCCTTGCAGAAGAAATATATATTACTTGATGATTCATGGTGGGAAATACACAGCACTCCTCACTTTGTATATGTTCTGAACTCCCCTCCTGTTTCACTGCCCCCTTTACCAGTCCTACAGCTGCTGAGGTCATGTGATGCACTCCCGGGAATACTTTGTTTACTGCTCATCCATCCCACCCCTGTCAGGATACAGTACATTATATACTTACTGAACCAAAACACACAGATCAGAGCGTACTGTACTGTACGACAACGTAACAGATGATGAAAACAGCAGGTATATGCCACACTCGCTTTCATTCCTCCCCTGTGCAGATCCATCTCTTCCTATCGGCTCTCACAGGACCCTAAAGACTCATTTCTCCAGTCTGTCAGAGGGCTGGACTTGAAAGGCTCCCACAAGAAACTGCCATTTATACAGTATATAAATTCCATATTCATGCCTTCAGACTTATCGTTTTCTTTTACTTCTCCATCACAGAGGCAGAGGAAGTAATTTAGTGATGGAATATGGAGAGCGTCGGCCAGTGGGAGATAAAGATGCCTGCGCCTCTCTCCCCCCGGGGGAGGGAAAAAGAAGGTATTGCCTTTTTACAGACTGCCTGTGGTTGCCACCATGAGAAAGCTGCTTTTGGTTGCTAAGACATTTTACAGTTAGAAGTAATAAATTTCCAAATATTGCATCTCATAAGCTGTCATGTCAGAGCTGCTGGTTGTTACGGAGACGACGCAATGTGGTTTCCACCAGCTGACTGTCAGGAGATGTGTGGGCAACAGGATGTGACTTAAGTAACTGAGGAGGGAAGAAGTGTATCCTGCATGTGTTGTGACTGCAAGCAAAGTGGGGAAGACAAGATGGGATGGAAACAGTGTTTTAACTTTTGCACATAAAAAAGCACCTGTCCTGAAGTTGACTGGATACAGAAACAACAAAGAACATCAGAGGAACTGGAGGAAGTTGATGCAAAGTCCATTTGTTTTCGAGCTCTCGCACAAACACACATGGCGAGTGATGATGTTTGTGCAGCTACACATATACTGCAAAGCTTCACCTCACACATTCAGAGGAATAACAAACAGGCATTGTAAAGATGTCAGCTCAGACTTGACTTGATGTAACAACTTCACCAGGGAGTTTCTCTCCGATTTCCTCTCGTCTTATTTATAACGTGAGAATTTCTTTCTTCTGCTCTGAACCATGTCGACCTGGCACAGACTGTCTGAGCCTCAGTTCACACCCTCCACAGCAAATCCACTTCTGTTCATGTCCACTCATGTCTCTCCTCTGACGCTGTGTAATACCAAAAGAGACAGATGAATACGATTTACAGCTTCAGAAGGATTCAGAAGCAGGACTGATTTATTGACTTGACATTCAGCCACTACAGACACATGACATTTCTGTTTTGTAAAACCAAAACTTAAATTATAGTCCCTCTATGATAGCAGCACATCTGCAGCCTGAAGGTTCTCCCATCATGATACTGAGTATTGCAGGGAAAGGGAGCCTCACTGCTAATTGATCTGATATGAGGCGATGGGCCCGTGTGTGTGTCTCTGTTGTTCTAACGGCGAGATAATCATGATCCATTTCCCAGTCGGCCATCCAGGGCCAAGATGTTGCATCCTAATATAATCCATCGAGCTGGGTTTTGTCTGGTCAGATAACTGCTGTAATTAATTACATTAGAGGGAGAAACTTCATTAAATGGCTTGACCTCGGCTTCAACACACCTCAGACTGAGCAGCAACATTTCCAGCCAATTCTAATTCATTCATGTGTTTACCTTCGTGGTCCTCAAGGGAAAACGTATTGTCAGTGCGTGCAGTTTAATTTAAAAAAAGGTAGAAACTATATTTTTAACTAGAACTGCAACTGCTTAAGGTATTAAAACACATATACTTCTGCAGTTCAGGGGATTTTGTGGGATTGCTTTTGCACCTCGAGGTTCTTGCATTTTCTTTCCAACTGTATGTTTTGAAAAGCCTTTTGGCTCCAGGGATTGTTTATATAAACCTTCCCCAATAAAATACATATAATTTAGCATTCACTTTGAAACAATCACTGAAGAAAATTTTGGATAATGTCAACAGATTTTTTTTTTTTCAATAAGGCTTAGAGTATTTATTAAGTGGAGAGGAGGCAGAGGACTAATGGGGTAGAGGAGAACAGGATATTGTGGGAAACAGCTATTTTAACATCATCGTCACGTTGTACTGGTGTATAGCTTGTGTTCCTATAAAAAAGTAATGAATTTAGGTGCTGAACTTCTGCAGGAAAGTGAAGGGCAAGAAATAGGCTGAATGCCATATGACCAACCCAGGGTATAGAGGGGAGATAGTGCAGCGGGCTCTGACCTCTACAGCCTCACTGAGCCCCGTGCAAGCTGCAAACTGCCCCACACACATCTCTGCTGGACGTGCACTGCAAATAAAACGCATGAGTGAACTTAGAGCGTGACATATGTACAATCTGTGTCTGTAACAGGGTTCAGGGGGAATAGGTAAGAGACATTGGTCTGTAGTCAAATGATACAACTCAATAATATCAGTCCATTTTTGGCTTCCTGGATTATACAAACACAACACAACATTAAAATCATCATTAAGGTAAAGCATTAACACACACACGATTTCAGCATAAAAAGAGAGAAGGAAGCAGGTGGAAACAGTTAAATGTTTTGACTTTACACACACACACGCAGGATAAAAACGTCCATAATCTTGGAGAATTTGGTGATAATCAGACATGGATCAGACAGATGTTATTGCAGGTTATGTAGTAGTGATTAAACAGCCATCATCTCACCTGACAAGCATGTCTTTGGAGTCCAAAGACATGCTTGTCAGTACAAAGTTTGGACTGTGGGAGGACACCGGACTGCTCGGAGATAACCCACTATGCACAGAAAGGCCCGAGCTGAGAGTCGAACCCCGAACTATCACTTTAAATTTAAATTTTTAAAAATTTTTAGTTCTTATTCTGTCACAAAATTGCTCAATGTTAAAGAGAACTGCAAAATAAGTTTCTGACTAACACTGCTAAAAGTGTCATGTGTGCAGATAATTGCTAAACGGGATTTTAATTCATTCATTCATTCATTTTTTATGTCCGTTATCCAGTTGGGTAGCTGGGGTCTGCTGGAGTCTGTCCCAGTGGGCAACAGGTGAGGGCAGGTCACCAGACAACAACCATCCGCACTCACACTCACACCCATGGTCAATTTTCTTTAGACTGAGGAAGAAAACCCACCATCCACAGGGTGAACATGCAAACTCCACACAGAAAGGTCCCAGCCGGGATTCGAACCCAGGACCTTCTTGCTGCAAGGCACCAGTGCTGACCACTGCACACAGGACTTTTAATTTATGAACATTTACCGTATTTTCCGGACTATAAACCGCTACTTTTTTCCGACGATTTAAACTTAAACACCGGTGTGGCTCGTGTATCGGCGGCACGAAGCTCGTTAGCTTTTTACAAGCTAGCAAGCTCTGTGCCGCTGATACATTTAGCGTCATCACATCAGACCTGGTCAGAGTGGACGACAGGAAACTGTTCGAATAAATTTAATAGCGGCTTATAGACAGGTGTGCTCAATAGTCCAGAAAATACGGTACTTTGAATAGTCGGAATAATACATCAAGGTACTTCTATCCCTCTCACACCCTGAAACTCTTCAGCACTAAACCAGAGAGAACAGCAGCAGCACAGCCCCTACCACAGAAATCCCACATGTAAACACCACGTCTTGACCCCGAGCAGCATCCGCGCGACAAAGCAGCCACTTAACAATTACTGCAACCTGATGAACTCACAGGACGCGGGTGCTTTGTTCTGCACACACTATATTAATGACACGGGTACACAAGACAGATCAACAGCTGGACTTGCAGAATCAATAAAATATTCAGCCGGCGGCTCCACACTCAGCCGAGCAGCTCGTTGCTTATTCACAGCAGCAGCGGCTTGTTTGTCCATAATGAGCTCCCTCATTAAGGTATGGAGGGATGGATTGGGAGAAGGAGTGAGTGTCAGAGGGCAGGTGTGCACATGTGGAGAGAGAGATGCTGCTGATGGTAGGGTTTGGTGTGGTGGATGCTGCGGGGTGTGAGCAAGCATTTTCAAGAGTTTGGAGGCGATTAGAGTGAACACAGAGCCAAAACACTTTACTGTGGAAATGCTGCAATGTTTGACTCCCTGTGTCGTCCAAAAAAACCCTAATCCCACCTCTACACATTCAGGTTTGCTGAAGTTTAAAGTTAAAGATAAAAAAGTGCAAAACCATTTTGCTTCACAACAAATATTTTTGAAGCAATCACCTGTAAATTGATGATTCCTCGCCTTAAATGTTTTCATATGTTTTTTCCCGGCTCTCTTTGTGTACATGCACCTTTCTTTGTTTCATCGCCTCTCCTCTTTAATTTTGCCTCCCCCCCTTATCTTTTTATTCTGACAGTGAGTCTTTTGGGATGATGTAGGGGTTGAAAGAGAGGGCGGGGAGTCCGGCTGCGAGGAAGAATCGATTGCTAAGTGGCGGGGAGTGGAGCGTCTAAGTGGGGCTGTATACAACCAGAACTACTCCGGTCCCAGCAGGGGCTTGGAAACCTATCCTGCTGCAATCCAGTGCATACAACAACAAACCTGTTTAAACACACCTCTGCATTCAAGGACAAGACAGTGTGGTGAGGATAAATCTACAAACTATGGTGGGTTTTCCTCCTTTGCCATCCCTGAGCTAATATACAATGCAGGGGCCAGAACAATACCTCCACGCTTCAAGGTCACATCGCAACCCACAAAAACTATACAGCAGTAATCCAATGAGAAAATCCAACATGTCCCACGCAGGTATAAACAAGCAGGTCGGAGGTCGGACCATCGGAGGACCGGCTGAATCCGCTTAAACCTCCAATCCCATTTTCTGATGAGGAGAAAGTAGGCTAGCCGCGGCCTATAAGGGATTCCAGGGCTATCTATAGTGAGAGTGTAATGATAACCCACCATGCAATAAAGTCTCTATTCCAGGAGGTCTTACAGGATGGATTTCATAAGGGAAATTAGTCATTCTGACAACCGCTTTATCTGCTGCTGCTCTCTAAAGACTTTTTTTTTTTTGCCTCAGCCACTGCCTCTTCCTCTGTCAACTCAACATACGCGAAATAATGTATTCTATTGTAAAGTTTTACATTACAAACGGTCCAAACAGCACTGGATATGACTCTAGTTTCAGGTATTCCTCAAAAAAAAAACTGAGCTTTCTAAATATTTATTCGATACAACTTCAAATTTCCCAGATCCCTGAGGACAGTGTGTTGAACAGTAAGCTGCTGCCCTGTAGAGGATTCCCATACTGTCTCCCACAGCTTTGAGGGATTTACTTCTTTTTTATCAGTTGTTGGATTCTTAAAATGAGCATCGCGCTGATCCCTGTTAAGTCAACTTAGGAGTGGCACCTGGGGAGTTTGATGCAGACTATTGGAAACAGTGTATTCTTGCTTGTGGCAGTAATTCTTCTGCATCTGACTCCACACTTTATCCCACCAATAAGTGCAGCGAGTCAGTCCCAGAAGAAAGCAGTTAAAGCTATAAAGGCCATCAAGGAGCATCAGAGAGCTGATGGATGCTGTGTATCTGTTTTAAATATTCAGCTGTTTCAGCCCTCTGTCTCTTGACAAGCTAATTCATGGCAGTCTGTGGTTTATAGATGTTTATATTGGTTGCAACATAAAGACTGAGATCTCCTTCTTGGTCTAAATGTAATGAAAACCATCCTCATGTGGGTCATATGACTAAACTTCACTCTCAGTTACTAGAATACTAGAAGTTAAGGATACTTCAGGTCATGTGTGCATCCACTGGTTTAAATATTTTTGTAAGATTTGTTATTGCAGATGAAGACAGAGGAAATCTGAAACTGCACATCTCACAGTTTCTATTCAGTGCAGGGAAGCATGGTGGGAAGTGTGGGGAGGTTGGGGTGGAGGATGAGCATGGAGTCCATCAAACTTTGAAACAGAGGCTTCAGTTAGTGTCTTACAACTGTTTAGTTTTTCTGCTTCATAAATGGAGTCAGTCTCGTTATGGCATTTTTATTCAGTCATGATGTTGATGCACTTGTTTTGTTGGGCTCATCTAGTGCTCCTTTTTGTTCAGTGTATATTGGTACCTGTGGTTTTGGGGAACATCTGCTCAAAAATTTACTTCATCCAATAGTTTAGTTTTTCTGTTAGTTTGTCTTTACAATGAGAACCACTGACATTACTATAGATAGATTTCCCGAACACAAAATAAATGTTTAAGTTACATTAAAGTGGTAGAGCAGGTCGCCTATGATTTGGAAGATCATGGGTTCGATCCCCGGTTCCTCCTGTTCACAATGTTGAAGTGTCATCGAGCAAGACACTGAACCCTAAGTTGCTCCCAGTGGTGGCTAGTGCCTTGCATGGCAGCTCTGTAGCCCCTGGTGTGTGAATGGGTGAATGAGGGACCTTGTGAAGCACTTTGGGACCAACTAACGTTATATAAACTATATACATGTAATCCATTTACATCCATACCTTAGCAATGGGTCATTTGCTATGACAATGAACGTTTCCTAACCTAAATCGCACCATAGTTAAAACCAAAAAGGTTTTGTAAAAATAAAATAAAACAGAAATAATAAATAAAAAAGGGATTTACAGTCAGTGTTTTTTATAATCATAAAATCAATTTTAAAGGATTTTTCATCACATCATTTTTTTTTTAACTTGTTATAAGAGTTTCCCAAATTAAATGCACCAGCAGTCTGGTCTGATTTCACATCGTTTAGCTCAAAATAATCCCAAATGGGATTTTTTTTTCTCTACCAAATATTTTCTGCATGAATTGTGCAAACACCAGAGCTGCTGGCAGCGGGAGGAGAACTGTTTTGGTGTTTTAAACTGAAGCATCATGGGACAAATGAAAGCAGGAACGAAAAAAGATTCCCTCTCAGGAGATTTGTTAGAATAATACCAATTGGAAATTGTATTTTACATCAGAGACATGTGAGGTCACTGCGCATCTCAGTGCTAAAGCTGGAGAGGGAGTGTTTCCTGGACTCTGACAGTCTGCTGAGTCCCAGGTAATCCCTGGGGGGGAGCGGCACAGGGGACACTAAGACTTTCAAGCTGACAAGAGTCCATATGGGACACTGTGTGCCACCTTGACAGGTCACTACTCTGTTCTGTGCAGCCTGGAGGTGGATGTCACAGTGGACAACTCTCACTAGATTTAGCTGCCATGTATCCAGAACATGTGTCAGTATATGAAATAAAAGTTTCAGATGCTATAAATAATTCAACTTTCCAAACATCAGTGAGTTTCTCTGTTTTTTTCGCCCCGTCAGGCCTGATCTCGGTGTTCAAATTTGCACACGTACTGCAGGGCTCAATTAGCTACTGTGAGAGGAGGTTATTAAAAACAGACACTGCTGCTGCTTGGCATCCACACACTGGCTCAGTCACAGAAAACAGATTATGTCTTAAACGTCTATAGAGTTGCAGTGAAACTCTGACAAAAGAGGACCGTCGGGACAGGGGAAATAATCACAGTGGGTGTTGATTGATTTGTTTTTCCATAGATTGTTGCACATCGCCACCCTGCACCACCTTACATCAAGTTAGGCAGCTGGGCTTCGTTCTGCTGGCATGTTGCCACAGATGCACAGTCCTGCCGTCGGGGGGACATCAGTGCAGGGAACATGTTTTCCTGCCAAAAAAAAATAAAAAAATCCTGTTGTGTGGTCCCTTTTCTTTCATTTCCTGTTTACTTTCTTCTTCTTTGTCAACATCAAATCCAAAGATAGTCGCACAAAGACTTAACCGGTGTCCTTTTTTTTTTTTGAGCTAATTCATGACAACACCCAAGGACTGTCTCCTTCCAGTCTGCTGACCCCCGACGTCTCATGACTCATCCTGTCCCTCTGATGTGTCTCTGATGTGATGATGTGATGCTGCATTAGCCTCATTGCCGTATTTGTACTTGATGTCACGTCCTGTCCTCTATGCTGCATTACATCCGACTGTGCGGCGGCCCATTAGGTCTTACTGTCTCCCACATTATATGTAATGTGAATCCAGCAGTGCACATCAGTCTGCGATTACACCTGCGATTCACCGACAACCCTCATTAAAAAATAGGAAAAATCTCCTCTATAGTGTCGACTATCACGGTGTGGAATAATCCTCATTACATCCCCCTCATCAGATATGGATCAAAACTTTGTAGAGTTCAATTTGTAAATGTTTGAGATATTTTACCCGAGGTTTAGTGGCTGTAAAATATATCAGAGTCACTTAAATGGAAAAGCAGTCGTCAGCTGATGGAGCAGGTATGAGATATATTCAGAGCCCCTTGTATTTCAAAACCCATTTCTAAGACTCTTAAAAAAAAAATGAGCAGCAATGATATGTCAACAGTGAGGTCACATGACTACCTGTGTGTGTGAACAGAGGGGCCTGTAGCAATAAAAGCCTATTTCCACTGCATGGTACCACCTCGCCTTGGTTTATGGTGCGTTTCCACTGACAAATAGTACCTGGAACTTGGTACCTGGTACAACTTTTTTAGTACCACCGGTTCCAAAAAAAGTACAAAAAGCCAGGTACAAGCAGGTACTAAAATCTTATTGGTCGGAAACTTCACCGAAAACATTTGTACCCGCAACCCAACAGTCTGCACGGTGATAGTCAGAATAACAAGTTTCTACTATGTGGGGAAAAGCACTAAATAGATCGGTTTAATCTACAATAACAGTGCTTTAGTGCAATGTTACATTTTTTTTAGAAGCGTAAGCTGCAAAAAACGTGAGCTCTGAGCACCAGGTTGGTCGAACAGCTGACAGAGGTTGTAGCGAGAGCTCCTATCTCCGAAAATGTTGGAGCAAGCTTTTAACCAGGCTCTAAGTTGATGGATTAACAACATATTTGAAGTAAAAACAACTAATTTCTCGCCTGAAACAATCTTCAAACTGCTTCCTGTGATGCCACCACTTTCTCCTCCTTCATCTGATCCACACAGAAGAGGCAGAGATGCAACCGAGGCGAGGAGGTACCATGCTGTGGAAATGCACCATATGATCCCCTTTATCTGATCATTAGTCCAAAAACAAAAGACATTAATTTACACTAAGAAACAAACTAGAAAGTCCTTGCTGGAGCTACTAAAGATAATTGTCGTCTTCACCTAATAAGTGATGAACACTCAGTACTACCACTCTGACTTAGTGAGGAAGTTGGATAAATAAAACCATCCTGGGTTTTCATCCCCCTGGAATTTATTGTAATGACAAGGATTGAACGAGGATAAATCCATTTTCCACGAGCACTTGTAAAACGTGATCCATCCTGCCACAGTAATCTCTTAATACCTTTGTAAAACCTGTACTGTGAGATATTAACGATGGCCCAGAGACATGAGCACTGATCCACAGAGGCACCAGTTGTAATAGCGGCGGTTAATGAAGCTGAAAGGTGTCTGCATCAAACACGACTCCAACTCATTTCTCTCCACTTTTCACTTTGTGTCGTCGACTTCAGGATTATATTAGCATCCATTAATGACCCGGGCCATACTGCAGCAGTCACTGCCTCCTTTGTTCCCACTGTGCGATGACATTCATGCCGTCACCTCCGCTTTGATTAAAGATCAAATCCAAAAAACGTGCCACTTCAATAAATTCACACCGGGTGAAATAAATCGTCGTCGCCCGTGAGCGAAGACACATTCAGACAAATGAGATCTGCTAAGTGCAACGGAGACGGTGGACTAAAATGTCTGCGAGTTGCTCATGTCTTTGGTGGAAGTGTTCAGTGGGAAGGTGCCCTGGAGGGCTGTTTGACTGACTTATGGAGATTGATCTTCTTCACACTGATGCTTCGGAGGAGCAGAGCAGGTGAGAAATACTTGTATTGGGACTCGGGACTTTATCACTGATCTATAATGGATCAAACCATCGGAGAAGGAGAACAGAGACAGAGACGGGGTAAAAAGATGCAAAAAGGAACCAGACAAAAAGAAGAAAAAAGACAACGAATGAGAAAAGATGAAGATTAAAAGACATGTCTGTGCCTCAGATTTATATGGGCCATATAGTGCTTGTGGATGTTTCATGCAATAAACTACAAATTGCAAATTCTGCCCTGGAGACACACTGTAAATGTCCAAAGTGGTAACCTACAGCCCAGGCAGCCACTTCTTTTAATACCCTGTAAAAATGTACTTTTAAACTTTTAAACCTGACACTAATAATCTGTCACGATGAACTTTTTAACATTTTTGCAAGTGTGTTAAGTTTTTCAGTGAGTGTTGTGGTGAGTCTGTTGCAGTTAGTCAGCGCCAACAATTTGACAGTTAACTGTGAGTAAGTCTGTCATCATCTTGCCAGGAATTACAGTCGTCACAGTTTCAGGAAGTTTCAGAAATGTCAGGAAAATAAAAAAATCCTCCTGACTGCTTCAGTTTGACATGACAGTGTGTGAATAACAGGCTGATGGACAAGCTACACAATTCAATATTTTACAAGAGAAATGGCTTCAAGGATGTACACGACAAAACCTTTGGACAAAATCTGAAAGTGTGAAGTATCAAAAGTTTTTTTTAAACATGCTGTAAATGGACAAAACCTATAATCAAGGTTGTCTCCTATTCACATCTTTCCATTATGTTTCAAAATGTGCACTTGTTTCTTAGATCCAACAGTTACCGTATTTTCCAGACTATAAGCTGCTACTTTTTTCCGACGCTTTAAACTTAAACACCGGTGTTTCTCATGTGTCGGCGGCACCACGCTCGTTGGCTTTTTACAAGCTAGCAAGCTCCGTGCCGTCGATACATTGAGCGTCGTTACATCAGACACGATCAGAGTGGACCACATGAAACAGTTTGAAAAAATTCAATAGCGGCTTATAGACAGGTGCACTCAATAGTCCAGAAAATACGGTAGACTGTGCAAGTTATTAAAGTCATTATTGAATAATCTTTATTTTAATTTTTCTGATTGTTTACACCATAAAATATCAGGTAATAGTAAAATAAGTTCCCCAGGTTTTCTTGATAAACAATCAAAAACCAATAAAGTCAGTTAATAACTTTCTCTCAGATAACTAACCCAATATTTCATCATCATTTCAGCACCAATATCCTTCAGTGAAACATTTAAAAATGCTATAAACCACCTCAAACCCAGTAAGCTGAGGTGTCTCTGGATGCACCAACAGTCTCACTTCCACACTTCTTGGATAACACAAAGCTATCACATGATAACAGCAGCAAACTCATTAAAACCCATCAACCGGTGGGTGTGGTATTAAACTAATCCTGTTGGGTGAGTAGTTTCAAATGCACAATATCTCACTGCGGAGCAACAATAACAATCCCAGCATGCGCACGCTCAGGTGTGTGTGAACAAAAAGACGACACGCATCCCAAACGGGGACAACACGGCGGGTTTTGATGCATTTCCTCCTCCGCCCATTGAGCTGATTAACATTCATCTCTGTGTGATGAGCAGAGGCAGCAGAAAGCTCGCTCTGCATCGTGCACGCCCTCCGAGATCGATCCGGCCGTAAGCTGACGGACGTGGGGGAGAAAACACTGAGAGGGTGGAGGATGAGAGGATGAGAGGATGAGTGAGCGCACAGCAAGCCTGCGACAGTAGGATGGAAAATAGAGAGTTGAAAAAGAAGTAAATAGGAAAATGAAAAAGTTGCAGGGCATTAAAAACTGCAGAGGCTTTTAACCAGGCCTGCAGAGACACACTTCAGCACTGAAGCGCTAATGACTGCGAGGACGCCATCGAGCACAAAAATGTGTGTCTGAACGATCTAATAGTTACAGCAACAAAGATTATAGACTTCTGGTTACAGATGATGGATTTAAAGCACAGAGCAGCATTAGATCCAATTTAACATCACAGAGGTATTACACAACCACCGTGTTGTTTATCTGAAACAGACTGAGATACCACATATCCTCTACAGGCAAAAAGTATTTGGACACCCTTGGGAAGAGCTAATCTGCCTACAAGTAAACCCACTAATTATCCCGAAGACTTCAAACAGTGAGATAGGCCTCTCCTGATGAGCGAGGCCAGAGGGAGAGGAGCGAGGCAAAGATGCTGCTTGAGGTCAACAGGGCAGATGCACGCCGGCGTTCCCCCGGCAACAAAACAGGAACTTAGTTGCTGTAGTGTTTTTGCAGCACTGAGTGGAAGATACTTTAAAGTTCTCAGCAACAATTTGCCTCAAAAACTCACACATCCAAACAAAATATGCATATTTTACAGTGGGACACTTCTGGGAGGTTTTTTTTATCTTCAATGTCCACCATTGACAGAGTAAACAACTTCTTATTACTGCAGAAGCTTGATTTTCACATTTTTAATGAACCATATTTAGTGAACCAAGTAAAAACCAAAAGTTGATGAAAAGACAAGTGTCCAATAATAAACAGGGCCATGGTCAACCCCAAATACAGGAAATAACAAGGATGAATAAATTAAATGTCTTGTGTGCCTGGAAAAGTTTCACAATAAAAGCACCGTTAAGAAATGAATTGTTCCCTTCCACTCAAACCCTAAACGGCTTTTAATTTGAAGGTGAAGCAGATTTGCATTTGCAGTTTTTACTGTTTTGATCCACTTCACTGCATCTGAAGCCCAAAAATTTGGCTCTGCATTAAAATATGACCAATTCTACCGAAAAATAAAAGTCCGACCGCAAATAAAGGCATGTTATCTTCTGCAGTTGCGGTAGTTAAAGGTACTTTTTAGGGATATTTGAAAAGAGAAACTGGTAATAGATAATTCAGCATACTTTTATTACACATGTAACTACCTAAACAGGACTCAGGTTGTAGCCCACTGTTCTTCTCACCAAATCTAGGACTCAAAACTCCAACCAACTTATTATTTCCTACTCTTTAGATCCAAAACTTGGACAAAGTCCTCCCAGCAGAATGGTGGGACAACTTCCTTGTTTATCTCTGCTCTCTGTTCGTGTGTGTCTATGCTGTTATCTTATCTATTTAATCATCCCATTCTCTCTGTGCACTCTTCAGACTCTCTCCTTTTCATCTTTGTTTCATCTCACTTTCCCATCTCTCAGCTAACATTCATCAAACATAGATGGCCTGTTTTACGCTCCATCATTAGTTCGTCTTTACTCCCATCCATCTTTGTGCTCCCGTCTCTTCCTCTTCTCTCCCGTCTCTTTCCCATCTCACCAAAACAGCGCCCGACGCTCGATTTGACTTGATTTACGTGAACGCGTCGGGCCCGAAACAGACAGCTCCGAGAGTATTCCAACGTCGCAGTAAATCCATTATTGGTACATTCAATTAACGCGGTGCGGAGAGAGCAACCGTCGTGCAATAACATCGCTCGGTAATTAATGGAGTCATTATTTTGGAAGATAGTGCTCTCAGCAGCTGTAGATTGGTGGCGTGTACTCATTTTCTAGTCGCCATGGTGATTAACATCTGGGGAACATGATCAGCTGACTTTGTATATGACTGCCGTTTTAATTAATGAGCCTAAACTGACAGTGTCCTACAGGTATACCCATTATTTTTGCATAAATGCATTCCCCAGACAGCCAGTTTAAATGACGCATTTAAAAACACATTTATTTTAAACCACGGTCATGCCTGATGAAAATAAAAAAAAAATACAAACCTGAAAAAAAGATGTGCCCGTGGGCTATTTGTTTTCAGGAAGGTCTTGCAGTTGTGTGTGTGTGTGTGTGTGTGTGTGTGTGTGTGTGTGTGTGTGTGTGCGCGCCTGAGGCATGGTGAGTGGAGCATTTTTCCCAGGACTAGGCCACGTGTCAGCCAGTGGAGGGATTATGGTGGCAAATTTTGACATGGTATCATATCTCAGGTCATGGAAAAAAAAACACAGCGAGTCCCCAGACTGTCATAATGTAGAGGGAACAAATTGGCCTCACTCGACACCCCTGCTCGCTACACTGGCTCGGTTTAAAGCAGCCTCTCTCAATCAGGATCAGGTTATCACAGCGGTTGTGTTTAATTGGATAAAACGTTCTCAGCGATGGAGTTTGTCAAGAAAAGAAATGATGGTTGAGAAAAACACAAGAAGAGAGTGAGACTAGGATGGGAATAAATGCACAGTGTGTATGATGTCCTGCTAATCAGGAACATGTAATCATCACTTTGAATATGAGCCAGAGCTGAACAGGTCAGACAGAGAGCCTCTTAGTTTGACATAATCTGCTTTGTAATGGCTGGTTAGCTTTACAGTTAATAGCCGTCAATGCAACACCCAACATTACACTCACTCCTCTCCAGTAAACAGCCAATCAAAGAGCCTTCAGAGACACCAGGAACAAAGAGGAGTGCATTTTGATCCATCCCTCTCCCTGTTATTCACAAGTGGAGTATTTTTCTATTCATCGTTAAATTGACAAGTGCTGTGATCATCCATAAACTTTTCCATTAGTCCAAAAAAACATTTTTCTAAATATTGAACGTTCGGCCTTATGTGGCTCACAGCAGGCAGTGAGACTGTATTGGTTCTATTGAGAGCTTCAAATAAAAATGTATTGTGGACTTCACAGTGCCATAAAATACAATATTATATATATATTTTTTTACAAATGCAGTAAAATAACATTGCTCCATTAGACTGTTTGTCAAGCTGTCTATGGTGTTGTTGCTCTATCTCCTCTATATTCTCTATTTGATGTGACGTATTATGGTGCTGCTCCTCTAATCGTTGAAGCTTTATGTCACAGAGAGCTTAAGCCATGAATGCGATCAACACAATCTCATGCTATTGACTAATGACCATTAGTGTTTATGTGATACTTTTATGCTCGTAATTTAATCTTTTTTCCCCCCTTTGCTATAAAACCCACGTTCCTTTATACGGTACGATTTTCAAAACGCTCACTCACAAACCCAGCCATCCACTATCATCATCATCGCATGCACATAAAACACCCTCTCCTCTTAAACAAGCATGCAACTAAAGCAAATAACCCTGACAAATCAATTACAGTGTGCTGTGTGTATGATAGTACACGTGAGTGTGTGTGTGTTTAAGCACTGTTTGTTTTATTGCTGTATTACTCTAATAGGTCACAGAGATTATTCAGCTATTAAAGCTCATTTAGATGGTCATTTAATGTGTTAATCCTGAATCAACATGAGACTGAAGCCGGCAGTCGATAGGCAGGAAGTGAATCCAGCACTTTCATCGAGGCTGGTGACAAAGCATCAGCACAGAGGAATACTCCTCAGTATATCTATGCTTTGATGTTGGGAAGTAAACTCAACATTATCACCTAAAAATATCCACACACACACAGCTCATTATTACCATTTGAGGGATTATCTCTTAATACTTGATCATCACAAGTGTGTGCAGAAGTTAATAATCTTAGTGACAACGGGAGATGTTGGGCAACCTAGGAAGTACTCGGAGTACACAAACCTCTGCAATCATATAACCCTGCTGTACTGATGCTATAGAGTGAGGCTATATTGTATTTTATTATTATTGCGATTTTTTTCCTGAAAAACAAAAACAATCAAGAGCCACGATGGAAGTAAGTGTTTCACTTTCTTGTGTCACCCCAGTGAGTTTTTAATGTTGTACCTTGTGTGGACATTGAAATTTGCGAAATAACTCAATCAATCAATCATAGACTGAACACTGTTGCCCTCTTGTGGTAAAACAGCAACATTTCGTTTTATAACATTTGCCAATTATAACCAATTTTGTGGATTTTTTTGTTGGGTAATACTTTATCTTAAACAAATGGATGGCAGAGATGAACTTGCAGACGTGGACTAGAGTGGTTTAAAAATAATCTTTGGGGTCACCTGTCAGCTCCACTGCATTTTCCTGTGGTTATTTGTAGCTGCCATCCTCTCAGAAGGAGCAGGATATAAAATCTTTAGAGCTACCTCTCAAGTTACTTACAGTGTTTGTTACTGTCTGATACCAAAAACACAAGTGCTCCTGAAGATGTCTCAACTTAAGAAAAATGAGATCTCTGCAAATGACCACTCCTTAACACAAATACACATGTTCCTCAGTGGAGATTAGCGGCGGCCACCACAGCAGATAACCACGAGGTTCATGTATTCTCCATCTGTGACAAAGTACGACCATTTAGACTTCAGCAAATAGGTCAAGAGCTCAATGAGGCCCAAGGCTCATAGTGACTCGACACTCAGCAACCACGGCCCGGTCGGCTTCATTAAGAAGAGGACGCTTTGGAGGAGAAACTGTGGTTCCCGTGCAAGGCCAACCTTTAAAACCCAGCTGTCAACAAACAGCCGTCACCACTCGCAGCGTGATGATGGCACATCACTGCCGTTGGGAAAAGGCAGAATGAGAGATGACCATCATGGCGACGGGGGCGACAAGGGCACAGTGGATCCTACAGTCCAGACCACACTGGCTTGTTTCCCTGGAGGGCGGCACACTAAGTGCTTCCCAACCCTGCTCTTGCTCCCTGACAAGGACATGCCCCAGGTGGGGTCGTATCCCTCTGTACACCTGAGGTACTGCTACAGCTTTCCAAGACGTAACTAGGACAGGAAACACGTGTTCAGGGAAACACAAACACCTGGAAAAGATGAAGACATTGTTAGTGATGTCGATGTACATGAATCCTGAGGGAAAAGCTACGCATTTGATTTTATACTGTCGACGGGAAGTTGCCAAAACCAATCAATTTTCTCTCATTTGTTTTTTAAACGCACAGGGAATTGTTTCTGCACAATATTGATATTCAAATCCAAAGTATTACCATGTATTTGTATTTATGTATACACTGCTGTCCAACTTTAGGTAAAAGTCAAAGTTTAATTTCTCAGCTGCAGATACAAGAAATTTTTTTTTTTTCGTTATGTAGCAAAAAAGCTTCAGATTGTACCAAAAAACTAATTGAAACTAAGCTCATTTGATTAGGTTTTGTTAAGAAATGTGTTCAAAAATTCTTCTTCTGTGGGACTATTGTGAAAGATACAAACATCCAGCCAGTGGTCAGATCTTCCAATAATGTCTTGACGGCTACAAAGAAGATTGATCTAACAGGATCTGTTCTCGGGGCTGCGAATTATAGCCTGTCATTGATTTCCACTTTATGGCCCTGCACAGACAATGCCTCCCGTTTTCTCAGGGACAAATGAAATATATAAATAAAAAATAAACGAAAACAAATGCTGCCACTCTGTTGTGTTTAAGCCCGAGGTTATCACTTCACAGTGAGATATTTCTATTCATCCTTCCCCGGGAGGAGCCTCGCAAATCACAATCTCACGCATGCCCGCAAATAAAGAGCTGACACAAATTCATTCACGCACACGCACTGCGAAAACAGGGGACCTGCTCTGTGTTTCATAATCTCTGAGATCCCAGGGTGTCCAATCTAATCAGTGTTTAAGTGATGGACTTCATAAATACAAAGCTGAGGCCGACGAGAGCTGATGCCTCAATGAGAGATGAAGTGGGGCTGTGTAGCGGCACTGAGCAAACACAAAACTATCAGATGTGACATGTTGGAGTAAATTACAGAAAAGGTGGGAAATGGATTAATATGTTTTAAAAAGATTTCCGCTGTAAAGAAACCACAAATGTCAAGTGGATCCACAACATGAGAGAACGAAAAGTGACACTGAATTATCCACCTGTGATAATAAAGACTTGTGTGTCAAATATTGTACTGTTGCACTTCTGGTTTTACAGTAACAGTATAAAGGCCGATTCATACTTTCCGCAAAGGGGGCGTGCACCACTAGCGGACTACCGACTACCGCCATGCACCACCTTCAACGACGTGTTGTAAAGGTTTTGGTACCGGCGAACCTCCTCGCAAAGTCTCTCCATGAAGGCGTCCATGTTGATATGCTGGCGCAAGCGCAGTGCAGTTGCTTGTATTGATTTTCACACATGCGCAGTTGCTCACGCCCTCCGCACCAACACGATGAATTAGCCTTAAAATGTTTATGAATGGTATGAATTGGCCTTAAAATGTTTTATAAAAAGTCTGAGCATTGTGATAAAATCCGTTTTTATTTGTGTGATTACACTAGCAGTCTGCTCCCTGATTGTCTGTCTGGCATCACTAGACAAATGCACAGCTGCACATGTGATGAGTGAAACACAGACACAGAAGGAGGAAAAAAGCTGGAGCATGAAATTAAGCATGACTGTTCTTATGACAACACATGAACAAAACATGCAAAGTGTTCATGTCTCTGTATTTAAAATATGCTACTACATATGCATCTAATCGCTGTAGGCCCACGTGTGCATGTATCTATGTATGGGTCATCTCATTAGACGGAGCATATGTTGTCCTGAGGGCAGAAAGTCACTGTCACTCTCCAGCCTGTGACCATGAGAAGGAATCTGACAAACTCACAACTTCACACCATCGTTTCTCAAAGACCTCTGTTCTCTCAGCTTTAGGTTATGGTCAATCTAAACCCCGCCCCCCTGCCCGAACCGTCCTCTCAGTGGAGAACCCGAGATGTTAAAGACAGCTAAATTAGGATCTGTATCTGGCAATTTACAGGGGCTGGTGGTAGCTGACATATCTGACAGTTCACTGTCAACCCGAGAGGGCCTTACGTTAATCAGCACCCCTCTGTCCGAAGTGTGGGTGGCTCAGAGAATCCCTAAAGGTTTATCCTCTGTGGTCGACTCAAGAGGGTCTGACAGGATCTGTGAAGGGCATCTATTCCAGGCTCTGAAGGAATTCAGGACAATCAATGGGAATCAGCATAAAATGTGCTCTGATCTTTCATGATACATATGTACTCTGCTTTATTGAGGTTATCTCTTATGACATATTTGTGGTAGTTGGTGACTATATGACACACAATACAAACATTCATGTAGCACCCAGGAAGAACTGTAACAACTTTAACGGTCACTTTGCTTTTACTCAAAATGCCACCATTAGGTTGAAAATGCAACCATCTTCCCCTGCATAGTGCACAGTTGTCTCTTTTAAATATTACTGTACATGTAACTATAATTTCACAAAATACAAAAATATGTTTTAGAAGCATCTGCATGAAAGCACAGTGATCCCCTCACACATTGGTCCTCGGTATGAGATGAGTGGAGCAGCCTCTGTAAGTGTGTGGTAGATACCCTCCAGTAGAGAGCTACTTTGCAAAGATGTAATTCAGACCAGGGTTGCAAAATACTGGGAATTTTCAAAGTTGAGAACTCTCCATGGGAATTAACAGGAATTTATGGGAATAAAACAGAAATTTACAAAATTGAAGGTTGGCCCTCAACAGTGAACTTAAATACAGTTGGGGAAAATATATTGTAGCATAATAATAATAATCTTGGCCAAAACAACCAGATTTAATGCAAGCACACTCCTCAATCATTTGAGGCCACGCCCCCTCCATGCACTGTGCACTCCTCCCTCACATGCACAGATGATTGTTTAAACCCTGAAGGCCACACTTTTGAGCCCAAAGCACAAGACTATTGAAGCCACACAGTTGATCCTGTGGATTATATAAAGTCAATAAGTTATTTATAATAATATGGTGTAAAAAAAAATGTGATTTATAATGATATTACTGTTTAACTTGCTAAAATTAAATAAAAATGTATTCATACAGTAGCTAGCTAGCTGGTAAGTTAGGCGCTAAATGTAAGCTAGTTTTCATTTCATTGACCTTTTAAGAGGCTTTAGCTTGTTACAGCTCCTTCAGATGTGATGCTGTTTCTTCTGACTCCTGCAAAACAGTTTTCTGTAACCATACAAGAATTTATACATCAATTGTAAAATATTTTGAAGACAATTCCAGTTGTTTAGCAACTATATTTCTGTTCATGCCATCGCATGAGTGTTTTACAAGCTTTTTTTGGTATTTGTATATGATACATTTTACTCAATTTACCCCCACTTCCTATAAATTCCCATAATTTCCACAGAAAGTTTCCAATTTGGAATATGTCCAAAATTCCGGAATGTTTCCGGAAAGATTCCGGACATTTACCGGAAATGTTCCGCCCCTTTGAAACCCTACTTCAGACAAACAATGTGTATAAATCTTTTCTTTTCTTCTACCACTCAGTGTAATAAAACATGTTCACAGAGTGCATGTAGGCCACCATATTGGTATGGGGCAGATGTAGCTTTTAGTGCATGCTTGCTTATAGAGGCAG
>OOFC01048107.1:28765-41729 GCA_900323345.1 Pseudochromis fuscus
AACAGTGCGACACTTACTTTCAAGTCAGTTGTGGGCTGGTGTTAGGTTTAATATAAATGGAGTACATTTATATAGCCCTGTCATGACCTTAGCTAGGTCCCAAAGTGCTTTACAAGGCAACTCATTCACACACACACTCACACAGCAATGGCTAACAAGCTGCCATGCAAGGCGCTAGCCACCATTGGGAGCAACTTAGGGTTCAGTGTCTTGCCCAAGGACACTTCGACATGTGGACAGGAACCCCTGGATCGAACCCACAACCTTACGATTCACAGGTGACCCACTCTACCAGCCACAGCCGCTCAGTGTGGGGTTGCCCTGATATAAATCCACAAAGGGAGGCAATTTTAGATATTTAGATAAAATTCAAGTCAATGAAATTTGTTGTAAAGACATTTTTTGGAGAATAGAAATGAGTTGAGGTCACTTGTTGAATTACTGAAAGTTTTTTTACAACCATAGGTGTTGAGATATAGACATTTAGGAATAGATTTGCAGTATTAAAATTAAACAGTTTTACCTATTTAAAAAAAAAAAGTGAACTTACAATAAAAATTCAAATATTTTCTGTAATAATAACATTAAATAAAGTGTTAACGTGCAGAATACTCAGTCTAATCCATTAACCAAATGTCTTTTGGCATTAAGATCGTATCAGTGTTAATTCCTTTTTTCTATTGTTTCAGCTTCCTCTTATAAACTGCCACATGGTGTCCAATGGTAAATTATTCAGCTCCCAGTTAGTGGGTCTATAAGCTCACTGTGCACCACTGCTGGCTGACTTACACTGTACAAAGCACCTCTTCCTGGTCATTCACTCACTGACACACACACATACACACACTCCAGGCTACAGACATCATGTCGTCTGCAGCTGAGTCACTTGAGTCAAACGAAGTCACGTCAACACCGATAAGAAGTCAGAAAGTGGATGGATGATTTGCGTGTGTATGCAAAACATATGATAACTGTGTTGCATCCATGTTTATATCTGCGAGTGAGTGTGTGTGTGTGTGAGTGTATGAGAGCCTCTTTGTTTAGAGCATCACCCCCTGCCTCAGCTCTGGCTACAACTTGTGCACCGCGGACGCCCGTGGTGAGAGATCAATGCCGGAACTTTCACACCGACAGAAAAAGGAAACAACTCTCTATGGTCCGTAAGACTTTCTGCACTAGAACGATTTTCCATTTCTGGGATCCAGGCCCAACTCACACCAGCCTAAAAAGAAAAGAAAAAAAAAAAAGACTGATCGAGGCGTTTTAGATGCCATTAAATGTCCCTCCGTGCAGCACAGACTGAGCTCAGAAATCCCTTTGAAAACAACAGGACCAAGTGATATTGGAAAAGCCAGAAGGAGGAGGTGATATATTAAACTGCCAGCAGAACAGTGCAGCACAGCTACTTGCTTTCTTTCTAGTAAAAAAACACCAGTGTGTGGCAGAGACTTGGCTTCAGGGAACCCCCATAATTCCTTTAGTTTCTTTATAATGTGCCCACTACCGCTGCAAGATTCAGTCGAGCAAAGTTTCCTCTTTATTCAGGCCACATGAAGCTTTTAAAGTTTGGCTAGTGTTTGTGGTTTCTGTACCCGCCTTAGACCTGCTTTTAAAGGACTTGCACAGTATTAACTTATAACTCTGCTCTGGAGAAAAAAGAAAAAAAAGAGTCTTTGTTCCTTGAGTAAAACCCTATCTTAAAACAAATCATTGAAATCTGTTTAGAAATTGTTGCTAACAAACAAACAATACAAAACCTGCTTGGTAGAGCTAAAATCAAATCAATAAAAATGATACAAAGTTTTCTAAAAGTACCGTCACTTGATTTATTCCGTTTTTGAAATAAAAATGAGATTTACCACCATGGCACAAATTTCAGAGCATAACTCCTCTCTTTGTTGACAGCAAACTACGCCAACCGATCATCTGCAACCATCTCCCTGTAATCAATTCAATCCAGTGTGACTACTGCCTGCATGCATGCATGTGTCCGCACAATGCTGCAACCACACACACAGACACACACAACAGCCACACTGTTCTAGTCGGGGTGGAAACACGCTGTACCGGGAAGTCTGACTGTGCCAGCAGGCTAACAAAGTCACTACTGTTTGTGTGTGTGTGTGTGAGAGAGAGTGTGTAAGTGTGCTGGCCTTCTAAAAACACTCTGCTGTCCATATTGGAGCAGTGCTGCAGGCGTGGGCAGTCGGCAAATTTTGCTTTGGCCTTTAATGTTGTGCACAGCTTGGCACCTTTTGCTGCATAGTGCAAATTCCCACTGTGCTGAACTTAACGGCAAATGTTTCTCTTTCGAAGGAAATTGGATTACATAAAACAACCCGAGCAAGAATTATTTCTACACCAGTAAAGGTCTGACTGCAGAGTTTAAACTGAGACTGGGAGCTGTGGCTACAACCCTCACATGTAAACAAAGCTGTTTCTACTAACGCTGATGTGATGAATCAATATCTAAGAATTTTCTGCTCAACTACCGTATTTTCCGGACTATTGAGCGCACCTATCTATTGAATTTATTCAAACAGTTTCACGTGGTCCACTCTGACCGGGTCTGATGTGACGAGGCTAAATGTATCGGCGGCACAGAGCTTGCTAGCTTGTAAAAAGCTGACGAGCTCCGTGCTGCCGATACATGAGAAACACCGGTGCTTAAGTTCAAAGCGTCGGAATAAAGTAGTGGCTTATAGTCCGGAAAATACGGTACACACCCAATAAAACAATCTGAAGAAGCAACCTTTGTCTACTGTGAGTTTGACGTATTGTTTTTAAGTCAACAAGTTTGAATTCTTTTTAAAAATCATAGTAAAATGTATAAAAGTGATATGTTGCTTGCGTTCAAATAACAACACACATATTTCAAATTTCACTACTCAAACTAAACTGAAATTAGACTGAGAGTTTAATTGAAAGTTGCACAAGCTGCTTCCACTAAACTTCTGAGTAGCGAGTGAGTCATGATTTACAGTGTGCTGGTAACAGCTAATGTAACCTCGAGCTGTTAGCCTCCAGCTGAGATGAGGGATGGAGGCTACAAAGGTCTGCAATCATGCTTCTTTCTCTGGAGCCACAAAAAGGCTTCATACAAGTTTTTTTTCTTTCCTTAATACAAGCGATGCTCCTGCAAACAGACAAAAATAAAATGAAAAGGACACAAAATATGAGATATGAGGTATAGGTAATGTGACATGCTTATATTCTTACTCCTTTCAGACATTAGTATCAAGTATTTCAGAGATGTTTTGTATGTGTTGTGACCTCTTGGGGGTTCGTGACCCCACTCAGCCTTTGACATAATGAAAACTATTTATGCAGTGTATGAAGAGCATAAAGAGAAAGCTGCAGACATACCGAGCTGCACGGCTGCAGCTCAGTCTCCAGAAGCTCTCAGGGTGAAACTGAGGGGATTATTGATTGTTTCCATTTAGGCTGACACAGGCTCAGTCTGGCCATTAGCTTGCTATCCTCCCAGCCATTGACTGCATTGAAACCACTCTCTCCTTCATCACAAAGGGCACCGAGGTGTCCAGCTGAGCGAACACACTCCAGCCCCAAAAGGAATGACAGCAATGTCACTCTTCATTCTCCCCGTCTTTTTTATTTCATCTCCATTATGTCCTCAAGCATCCTTTCATCCTTCTCTCTTAACGCTGTTATTTCAGTCTCGTGCAATTAGCTTGTCTAATCTGTTTTGTATCGTCGTAACTTTCTGCTTCGAACTTTGATCTTTTCCAACATTTTTTTCTCCTGTCAAGCATTTAACCTCCGTCTGGGAGGGTTTTCATCTCCGTGTCTCCCTGTTCCCACCCATGTGTCCTGTGGTTCTCTGTGGGTATCCACTTATTTCAGCACTCTGTCTGACTTTCTTAACCTTGCATATAGATGACTTGTCTCATCAGTCTCACAGAGAACCTTAAGAAACCTATAAACTAACATTGGATCAAGAAAAAAGGGGAGAAATAATAACTTTTTTGTAGCCAAAACCCCCCAAAAAAGCACAATTATTATTTGATTTTCCAATTAATCCATTAAAGATTTTGTAACAAAAAAGTTAAATCCTACAACTTTATACTTCCTTTTACAATTTGCTTCGAATAATCCTCACAGCTGACATCCTAAACCCAGAGCACAGTCGACCATTAGCTTCATAAATGTCTCAAAAAAATGAACTGATAATCCAAATTGTTGTTAATTAGGCCTCCAGTCATTTCAGTGCTGATCCAGAACTCTGTGTTTGACAAGATAAACCTGTTCCTGTCCCTCGCTCTGCTCTCTGTCTGTCTCCTCCTCTATCTCTACCCTTTTCCCTTCCTCTCCTAATCCCTCTGTCTTCCTCCCTCCTTCTTCTTGAGCCTTAGGGGAGCATCCAGAAGCAAACTAATTTCCCTTCCCTAAAGCCCCGCTGCTCTCATTGAGCCCGTCTCCCTCCTCTTTGTCAATCTTTCATCCTAATCTCCATAATGCAGTCTCTGGCAGGAGCTGCCGTGTGTGCTTTTGTCCAGGGTAGGGCCATGGCTGGAGGATGATGAGCAGGTAGCTATATGGGCACTCACTCTGCTGGTAATTGCAGCCAAGGCAGACGGAGCACAGCATGGGGGCAAAGGATGTATACACACACACACACACCACACACACACATTATGTTCTGCAGACTGTCTCACTATAACAGAGGATGAAGCAAATGTCAGAAATACACTCTCCTTGCTGCACAATGCTCTCATCCTTTGCTCAGACAAACCTTAAGGTGCCAGTCTGCTGTCAGATACATGTGCAAATATTATGCATAGTGCTCAATATTTATATTGACATTTGCAGCACAAATAATATATTTCACTAATATTGTTTTCTTTTGTTCATTGCCGTCTCCAGCGTATTGACAGTGGACCTTTAACATTATGTTTCCACTTTCTATTTCTCATTCCCATCAGTCTTACTGGCGACTGCTGTTTGCTGAGCACTGCAGCTTTAATTGCAGGTTCAGTAGTTTGTGTTTTGAGTTGAGCTTGGTGATGATACTAGTCAATATGTGTGTTGACTGCTGCAACCAAAATGGCACTACTTATATGTACACATGACTTTAAAGCCCTTGAAATTGATTGGGCATCACAATGTTATTATCAGTGATGCTAACACAACAAAAACTTGACTTAGCAAGAAAAACGTGTTGTCACCAGTTTTATTGCCTCGGGCCCAGTTCCATTCAGATTTCCAGGAAACTGTGAAAGCAGCTGATCTTGATGGAATGAAGATTTTCACGTTATTGTTTACATCTTTGTCTTTCCTGTTGTGCAACCCTACTTTCAGCACATGGTGTTTATACTTTCAGTTGATAAAAATCTGTATTCACTTTAGTAAAATAACTGATTATATTATTATCTTTAGTCAAACATAAGTAGCCTCATTTTTTTCTTCTCTTTAAAGCATCTTCAGGCTCCATCTGTCGCCATCTTTTGGTACATGTTCGTTGTCAGTAAGTGCGACATTAGTGACATCAGTTAAAATTGGACACTACTGTTTATAGGTTGACACTGAATAAGAAAAACAAACGGTTTTCTGGCCCTTTAATGGCACCATTTAGGAGCTTTGGTGAGTGGTGGTGCTATCGAGCAGCGAGTTTGACAACCTGGTACTTGCTTCATTTGCATCATCCACATGAATGTGCACAAGCGTACCTGCCATTCATCACCAGTTTTTTCTTTAAATGTCTTCCCACTGAGTCACTCCATGAATAAATAAAGCTTTGTGAACATTTCCGACCTGTTGTGGTGAAGAGGAAGATGAAGCTCCTGATTTCCTGCTCTACGTGCCAACCCTCAGGTATGTCTATGAGCTCTGGGTAATGACCAGAAGAACACGATCACTTAGACAAGTGGGTGAAATGAGGTTGCCTCGGCTCAGCCTTCGAGATACAGCGAGGAGCTCCAGAGTCGCTGCTCCTCCACCTTGAGAGGAGCCACTTGAGGTGGTTCAGGCATCAGGTGTGGAGGGCCTCGGCTGGAGAGGGGGCTGTCTGGGCTTTCTTACTGAGGCTGCTCCCCTGTGACCCAGCCCCAGATAAGCAGAAGAAGATGAAGTTATTATTGCTTAACTATAGGTGTATTTACAATTAGATTTTCTGGTAAAAGTATCTACATTTGCCTCTAAATAACTACCTAGTCCTTCTATTACTGCAGTCTGACTAGAAAAACAAAAGTAATGAAATCAATTGTTTTTATTGTTTTAATTTCTGCCTCTGGTTCTTCATGTTTTTGTATGAAATGATCACAACAACTTCTATACGCAGATTTCGATTTAGAGCACTTGTATCATAATCCATTAACAACAAGCACACAGACGTAGTGATCTATATTTAATTTGAACATTTTTTCTCCTGTGCCATCCTGCTACACACTAAAAATAAGGTTAGTATTCCCTAAAGCTGGAGAAGTTTTTTTTACCTACATCTACACATCAGGCAGTCCACCCCATCGGCCACATAAGGGCTGTGCATCATTGCTACCTGCTACGATGCACCTGCGGAGAAATAAATGAATAGAAGCACGACGGAGGGAATCAGTTTAGTGGCCGCTGCAGGGGGCGTTTATAACACCTGGCAAGCCACCCAACACAGCACAATAAGGATCCTCGCTGCTAGCTTTTTATCAGCCGTACCGAATTACCATGTGGCACGCCGAACACAAGCTGCATCCACAGGTAAAAACACAATATTTGTAACCAAGAGGGATCGGAGGTGAGAGACGGAGGGGGGGGGGCGAGGACATTAAATGTTGGTACGATGGGAGGAATAGGGTGAGAAAATGAAGCGGTGGGGAACATTGTGACCCTGTGATGCACAATCTGGCACAGAAAGGTGGTGTGGACAGGAGGAGGTGAGGTGGATTAACAGGACCTGCAAAAAAGGTAAGTGGTTCAGAATATCGTGCCAATATCAGTCGGTCGCAATCTGACTCAGATGTGTTGCTACAACTTTCTATAATACATGCCGCGGGTAATGAGAGACCATGTCATCCATTCAGTCTAATTTCCATTTTACAGCCCTTTGATAGGAGGAATCAGAGAGCACTGGCTCCAGCAGAGACTTTATGGCCCTGGGTTTCAGTGTGTGTGTGTGTGTGACAAAGTGTGTCCACCTCTGCTTGTGGCCGTGTGTGTCCTCCAGCACTTTCATGTGCTACTGTTGATGAACTGGACCATATAAAAAGCAATGGCAAATTTAATGGCTTCCACAGACAGCACCTTCAATGTTTCAATTGAGTGAAGTGGTTATTTCCACATCCACAATCATGCATATCTGACACGGTCCTTTTTGGTCAGAGCGGGTGTTAATCCTACGTTTATGTGCTGGACTGAACCTGTTGGATGGATTTAAAGGGGGAAAAAAAGGCTTTGGAGTCTTTGTGTGATCATTTTAATGCCGTCTAGGTTATTTTTTTATTTTTTTGTTTTGCTGATCTGCGCTATAAGCCCTGTAGAGGATTGAGGTTGGAGGTATCATTGTTTCTGGTTTAATACTTTCCTGATCCCTGAGGGGAAAATACACAACTATTTGTCCCCAGAGGTCAGAGGTCACAGCCAGCCTCACCACAGCAGTCCTGGAGATGACTGCTCAAGGACACTTCAGGAAAGTTGGTATGTGGTAGTTCAATTCTTTGCCAAGTGCAAATACTATGAAATATACAATGTGCAGCACTGTCAGTAGAGTATCTGGCAAATACTACACCAGAAATTACCTCAACATAACAATGTTACTTGTAATATTGAAACGGAGCCTCTTTGATTCCCACTCCACACCCGAACATCTGTCCTGCCACTGTGTAACGTGGTTGATCAGGTACAAGCTCCCACTTTACATCACACAGCACCAACTACAAGTCTTCAGCTAGCAACAAGAAGCTAGCTCAGTATTCCCAATATGGACATCATGGTCAGAGACAAATGGTGCATTTACACTGGTACATACTCGCTTCGTTTCGCTTCGGTTTTGGCGCATTTACACTGGCAAAAAAGTACCTGGAACTTGGTACCTGGTACAACTTTTGGTACCTCCTCTCCTGCAATTCAAAAAAGTACCTGGTCAGGTCGGAGCAGGTACTAAAATCTTATTGGTCGGAATCATCACTGCATCACGTTTGTGGGGACGCTAATCTGTCCCCACAAACACGCCATTTTTAAGTCTTTGGCAAACCGTACAGACGTGTTTGAAATAACAACAAGAAAAGAAATGGCATCTGTTAGAAATCCTGCCCCATGGACTCAGGACGAGGTGCAAACCTTTCTGTCATTAGTCGCCGATGAGAAAATTACATAAAAGATGAAGTGACGGCCAGCTACACGGAGGAAGGATTATCCTTGGCAATGTAAATGCAACTGAGGGGGGCCGATCCCGAGCGATCCGAGGCGAAGTGAAGCGAGTAGGTACCAGTGTAAATGCGCCAAAAGAGACAATATTTGTGGAGAAAGTGAACAGAGGGAAGAAGAAGAGTGGACAATGGGTGAAGCGTCTGTAAATATCAGCCTCATCTGTTGTGTTTGTTGGACTTGGTTGAGGTTTGATTGTTTGAACAAAGCCACTAACTTGCTCGCTTTTGATTGTAAACCAAGTTAGCCCATTTCAACAGAGGTTAACCTGCTAGTGCAGGGGTGGGCAATCCTGGTCCTCGAAGGTCGCTATCCTGCATGTTTTAGATGTGTCCCTCTTCCAACACCTGATTCAAATGACCAGGATCGTTATCAGGCTTCTGCAGAGCTGGATGACGAGCTGGAAGAGGGACACATCTAAAACATGCAGGATAGCGACCTTCGAGGACCAGGATTGGACACCCCTGTGCTAGTGATACATCTCATGACAGTGGTGTAACTTGCAAAACTGTAGGGGCCGCCCAATACAATTTTTGCATTATCCTACATCAAAGTAAAATAGTTAAAAAAAAAAAAAACTCTTGAAGAGAAACCTACAACGTCACATGATTACAATATGATCCTGTAGCTGCTTGTCAGACAATGATGTTGATGAACACTGACTACTAACACAGAAAGTGATTTTTAAGAAGACACAACATGTTTATGGTTTTCATCTTAACTGGATCACAACCTTGAGTCTTGCAAAATGATCCGTCTAATCTTCTGAACCGTTGAAATTGAAACATTACACTAATTTTCCCATAGCTGAGATCTCCAGCTTGGCTTTATTAGAATCCCAGCCAAACCCTAATGAGTGTCTGATGGTTCTGTCAGTGAACACATGGTCCATTAACACTTGTAGGGTGCAGCTAACTGGCAGGAGCTTTTCTTTCTGTCTGTGCCTTCGACAACAACAAACCTATTCTTCTTCCTACCATTTAATACCAGTGTTGACAGTGCAGTGTGGGAAAAATAAAAACATGTCAAACACACACGATATTCTGATTAACTCAGGAAGCAATCTGGCGTAATCTGTTTTTTTAGGGGTGATTTGCTGGTGAGGCCTCCCTGTCAACAAACAGAGGAATCACTTTATGTGACAAACCTTTTCATAACTCTCATGATTTAATCAGTTTTTTTTGAAAAGCAGCTTATTTCGGGTGATCCTGCAAAGCTACCTTGACTTTCTGTGCTCTGTGTGCCAAATATCTCCCAAAATAATAATAAAGTACTGAGCCACTGTTTTGTCAAGCTTTGGAAAATCATCATCAGTTAAAAAGCAAATATGACAGCATTGCATAATCCAAACTGAAATGCACATTCAAGTTTGTGCACAATATTTATGATTACGAGCTCAGTGGGTTTGTCGTTTAGCTCCAGATTTGAGTTTACTTACTTGCTATTTGTTGTTTTTTATCATTTTTTATACAATATTTTAATTTGTTTTTATTATTTTATTCTATGCGCTGTTTTATTGTTTTATGGTGTTGCACTTTAACCTGGTTGTGCAAAAAGTGCATTATAAATAAAGTTGCAGTTGCAGTAACCCTTATGCAATGGGGAGGAAAAGTGATTAAGGCTGAATCCCCATTTTTTGGTGATTTTCTTCTTTTTTTCATGCCAGTGATTCCTCAGAGGATGCACCTGTCCATCATAGCTGCGCCTGTGGGGCCTCAGAGGGGGGAGGAAATGGGGGAGGAGAAATAATGAGCGCTCACACCGGCTGCAATGAATTCAGAGACTTTTGCTCCTTGGGGGGTCTTTCCTATTCATCCCCCGACTTTAGTCCTTCTGCGCTGCAAAGACGCCACCCTAACAACAGGGACACGCCCTCCGGTGACCAGTGACTCACAATCCAAACGCGAGAGAGAGGCTTGTGATCGCACCTCAGCAGCCTTTCGGGCACTCAGTGCTACACGACAGCGAGCTGGGAAACTTCAAAAGAGCCCGACTGAGCTCTGAGCCCGGGCCAAATCACATTGTCTCTCTCTCTCTCTCTCTCTGTGACAGTTTCGATAGCAGCACACTGTAACACTCCCCGCCACCCAAAACAAAAGAGGCCAATTATTTCCACAATAGGACTCAGACTGCATCGGGCTTTAAGAGTTCAATAAATGATTTTCATACAGTTCATCACTTTTGCTTTCCCCTCTGCTGGTGGATTTAAATGGCAGTGTTGCTCAATGCTGTCAGAGAGAAAATCTGTAGAGAAATTAAATAGAGAAAAGAAAGAAAGACAGAGCTGTGAGTAAAGTGTTTTCACTGATGTACAATAGGAAGGTGCTGCTGCTTTTTGAGTTTCAAAAATGATTTCTATCTCTGGTAAGCATCATCTGCCATCTCATAAACCAGCAACACATACCATAATCTCATCATTATGAGATTTTTACCTTGTACCTATGATATCATAATTCCAGTTTTCTCAAAATAGAAATTACTTCAGAATTTATCAAAAAATATCTCAATTTCTTTTCTCTGTGTAACTATCCTGTCTTTCGACACAAAGAGATATTTGAAAAGTCAGAGTGTACAGCAAGGAATAGCTGCAGGCAATCCAGATGGCACCAAGATTTCACCTAAATTACATATTTCAGGTCATCTGGAGCCTTTTTTTAACATCCATCACGCAAACCTACACTGTAGTCTGTTCAAGAGAGTGGATGTCATCATCACACCGTCTCATCTCATGTCTGCTGTTAGTGTAAGTGTGAACTCAAGCACCTAGTGGCCAGACTGCAACCCTTCCACCGGCCACATCCCAGAGCCGTATCCCAGACAACAACCTATTGCTCAGCAACCACCTGTTTCCGCCGGTGTCACGGTAACGAGCTGCAGGAATAATGAGGCTGCGGGGACAGGAGACGTGGAAGGGGGTCTAAACACAGGAAGGGGGGGGAGAGGAAGTTCCCATTTATAATTCATGTCAGGAGAAATATCATCAGCACTGTGGCATTTGGGATGAATTATTGATTGCATCTTGGAAGCTTTATGTAAAAACTTGCAGTTGGGGGGTCCTGATGGACAGTCAGTGAAGTGCAAGGGAACAGGGATGGAAGAAGCACACACAAAACTGTCTGCTGAGCAACAGGGAGTGTTTCCAGTGAAGGTTATGGAGATAAATTCTCTCTGAGGAGAGCGCGATGTGTAATCCTAGGCTGTTGTAGAAGAGAAATTTGGATCCTTTGTGTAAGTGAAAGTAGCGAGACCACAATGTAAGGATGCTGCGTTACATCACAGATTAATTGCATTACACCTGGGGTCCCCAGTCCTGGTCCTCGAGGGCCACAATCCTGCATGTTTTAGATGTGTCCCTCTTCCAACAATGATTCAAATGATCATGATGGTTATCAGGCTTCTGCAGAGCTTGATGATGAGCTGGTCATGAGCTGGACCCCTGTATTACACGGAGGAAGTTATGTTGTCTTCTGTTGGCACAAGTGGTCTTTATATCAGGTGGTGAAGTGGCAACAAGTCCAAATACTACTTTTAATACATACGATCAATATAATCTTTTTCTATTTATATGTAGGTTTAGAAATACACAAAAATATTCATAAAACTGATATTGCCAGTGTAGATATCTAAAAACAGATAAAATACTTTAAATACATTCACAAATTTGTCCTGATTTACGCATGTATTTTTTAAAATTTATTAATAAAAGTGAAAAACTTACCACTGCAAATACATTTTTAAAATATCTAAAAATGTGTGTTACTTCTACACTGATGGAAGTTGACATGTACCACAAGGGGTTCAAATGTTATAAATTATTATTCGAGTGATGGCCACTAACAAATGTAAACATACTTTGCAATAAATCACAAAGCACTTACCCCTTCCTCACCAGCAAGGTAACAGCTTTAAAAATCCACTTGGGCCTTGACAGTGAAGGACTGTCGCTGAGGACGTGGTCACTAATGGAAGGGGACACGTTCACCTGAGTGGGTGACCCTGTCCGCTTCACCCTTAAACCTCCCTGCATCGCTTCCTGTGCTCCCTCCCAGCCTGAGTCTGACAGGCACGGATCACTACCTCTGCTACAGTCATGTGAATCAATACCAGCAACAAAGCACCATGCATGTAACCCCCCCACAGTGAATGGACACTGCAGACTTACATAATCTATCTGGTCAAACTGAGACACATGCTTCAATGGAGACTGGACGTCCACAAATTCTATAACTGAGGCTTGAAAAGATGAAAATAAGCCAGTCGCTTGTTATCTGCACATCTGTGGTTACACACAAGGAACAGCATAGAATGGAATAGAATAGAATAGAAGAGAACAGAATAGAACGGAACGAATGGAATAGAATGGAATAGAATGGAGTAGAATAGAATAGAATAGAATAGAATAGAATAGAACAGAAGAGAACAGAATAGAACAGAATAGAACGGAACGAATGGAATGAATGGAATAGAATGGAATAGAATGGAGTAGAATGGAATAGAATCGAATAGAACTGAATAGAATAGAATAGAATAGAATAGCCCTCTGTGCTACAGATTAGGCAAAATGTTATTAAATTCATGCCTTACATTATAC
>OOFC01048108.1:1754-27710 GCA_900323345.1 Pseudochromis fuscus
GTGACCATATTTGGATATGAAGGACACCCAAGGACACTGTCCAATGTGGATGAGACTGGAGTTCAGATATAGTCTCATTGGAGACCAGAGCTGTCAATCAGACTAGCCCCGCCCCTAGCTCCTCCCCCCAGATCTCTGAGAAGAAGAGTTGACTTTATCTGATGACATCAGAATGACTTGTGGAGAAATGTAATGATGAATATTTCAGGATTGAAGATGAGGATGTTTGAATTGAAGTCAGTTGGAGCAGCACCTGGTGGATGTTGGTGGTATTACACTTTGTTGTACTTCTGGATTGGCCTCATGTCAGGCAGGAGAGATGAGGGACGGTTAGTGACCTGACTCCTGCCGACTGAGACCAGGTCCATCACAGAGGAGGAGGCAGGAGCCTGAAGGTCTGTGTAATCTTCATCCTTGTTGTCTTTCAGGAGACAAGGTGATTCCTCTTTTCACCTCCCAGTGTCGAGAATGTCGCTTCTGTAAGAATCCCAACACCAACCAGTGTGCAGCACCACGGTCAGCACTCACCTCCTCGTCCTGTTCCCTCCTTCATCACTCTCCATGTGTTAAACTCTTACACTTGTTTGATTTGAGCAGACAGTTCAGATCTCTTCCTGCTTTTCAAACACTCAGTAAACTCTCTGGTTTATTTTTCCTTTGTCCACGACCAGAATGAATAAGGCTCTGATGGTCGGACTGGAGTCCAGGTTTACCTGTAAGGGGAAGAAGTTACTGCAGTTTTTGGGAACCGGCACCTTCTCTGAGTACACGGTGGTTCACCAGATCGGCGTGGCCAAGATCGACCCTGCTGCTCCTCTGGACAAAGTCTGTCTGATTGGCTGTGGGGTCTGCACTGGATATGGAGCAGCAGTTAATACTGCTAAGGTGTGTGTGTGTGTGTGTGTGTGTGTGTCTGTCTCTGACCTCATCCTGAGATGCTGACCACACTGACCTCACTGCTCTGCAGGTGCAGCCGGGCTCCACCTGTGCAGTGTTCGGTCTGGGCGGCGTGGGCTTGGCTGCAGTCATGGGCTGCAAAGCTGCAGGAGCCTCGAGGATCATCGCTGTCGACACCAACCCAGACAAGTTTGAGCACGCCAAGGTGTTCGGAGCGACCGACTTCGTGAACCCGAAGGACCACGATCAACCCATCAGTGAAGTGTTGAAGAACATGACCAATGGAGGAGTGGACTACTCTGTGGAGTGTGTGGGGAGTGTGGACGTCATGGTAAGGACATTTATTTTATCACAGACATGTTACATAACTAATAAACAGTTTAGGAGGGATGAAGTGATGTCACATGTTGCTTTGTGGACTCACATCCTGATCCAGGAGTTTGGTATCTGAAGGTGGCCATGTTGGTTGTTTAAAGCAGGAAGTGACCATATATGGGAATGTAGGGGGGAGTGAGGAGGTGGGTCTGACTCTTGGACCACGGTCCACTGTGGATGAGACTGGAGCTCAGCAGTGAACAGGTCTTCAAACCACCAGACTGATTTTGAGTTGAAGCCAGAGTTTTCAGAGCCAGCACCTAGTGGCCGTTGGTGGTTTTACACTTTCTTGCACCAGCATCAGCTTCATGTTTGAGGACTGTGAACAGTCTATGATTTAATGTAAAGTAGGAGCTGACTACCTCAGTGAGGTGTTAACTGTGTGTGTGTGTGTGTGTGTGTGTGTGTGTATGCAGCGCAGCGCCCTGCAGTCCTGCATCCCGACCTGGGGCGTCAGCGTGATCGTTGGCATTACAAACGTTCAGGAGGTAACGGTCCGACCAGTCGAGCTGATCAGTGGACGGACCTGGAAGGGCTCAGTGTTTGGAGGTGAGACCAACAGGAGCAGCACCTCAGGATGAAGAGAGAGGTTTACTGAAGACACTTTTCCACTGGATGGTACCGACCCGGCTCGGCTCGGTTGAGTTTCAACTAGAAATCAGTTGGTTTAACTTCAAATATGTTGGTGATTCATTAAGTCAGAGCCTCGTTACAAACTTGCTCTGATGGAGATATAAACCTCAGAGCGATGATGTAATAACGATTCTGACCAATCAGCTTTTAGCACCTGCTAGTACCTGGCTGGGTCTAATGAGGAGGTACTAAACAGTGGTACCAGTACCAAGTTCTAGGTACTTTTTTCAGTGGTAGAGCTCCACACACCAGGTAGAGTTGAGCTCTGTGCACCACGATGGAGCCTCCTGCTGCAGATGTCTTTGAATCTAATCTACTGATGTGGTTTGAATGGAGTCATCTCTTCCTCTGTGGTTCAGGATACAAGTGTAAGGACGTGGTTCCTCAGATGGTCCGAGCCTACATGGACAAGAAGCTGAAGCTGGATGAGTTCATCACCCACAACATGACTTTGGACCAAATCACCGACGCCATTGAACTGATGCAGCAGAGCAAATGGTAGATTTCCACTCAACAGCCTCATAGACGAACAGCTGACGGCTGCAGCTCCACTCACTTCCTGTTTCCTGTGTTTCCACAGCGTCCGGACGGTCCTGAGAGTTTCTGCACAATAACCTCAAATCAGTGATTCACCAGGAAGTTAAACAGGATTGTAGCACAAAATACAATCCACACAATCCAACACATGTCAGCGTGTTGATGGAGAGAAATAAAATGAAGGACAGCTTTGTTGGTTTTCTGCTTCACTGGGTTGTGTCCACAGCTGGATTGTTGATTAAACGATGCAGCAGCAGGAGACAGTCTTCATCCAGACCTCTCATTGTGTTTCACACCTCTTCAGTCTGATGGGATTGTTTGTCAAACACTGAATCATTCAATCATTTCAAGAAACTTTCCTAAAATATTCAAGGATTTCAAACATCTGGTTTTTCTTCATTATGTGGAGAAAATATTTCACCTTTTTCTGTTTTTCCATAAAGAAACAAATGTCCTGCTCCAACATAACCTGCAGGGAAACACCCACAGACACTGAGGACACAGCACAGACAGTCAGGACGAGGTCAGAGGTCAGGGGTCACAGAGGTCAGTGTCCTCCTCTCACCACCGCTGCAGACTGTTGCTGTTTTCAGGGAACATTAAATGTTTTCTCTGTTACACAACAGTCACAGAGCAGCAGTTGGAGCCAACAACAAACCTTCACATTTCAATGAGTTTATTCTCATCCAGACATTTTAACACTTCAGGCACAGCTTCATTTATAAAACACTTCATACAGGGAGAGGATCATCCTGCTGCACAGAGGTCAGCACTTCATCACAGTAATGAAACAGAAATACAGTAAAATATAAAGTCAATAAAAAAGAAAAATGATTAAAAGTCCTTCAAACAATGAACTTGATTAAATGGGAGACAGTTCATTTATTCTGAATTTATCTTCCTCACCACAGATGTGTTCACACTGCTGCTGTTAGAGGAGAAATTTAACTAATTTATTCTAAAGTGTGATTCAGTTTTTAAGAAAAAGCTAAACTGTCCCTAAACAAACATTTTCCAAAATAAAACTTTAAATGATCACGAATGAAAACAGAAAATCACATGAACACGGTCGACGTCTCTGTTCATTGTTCACGTCTGTTTTATTTTTCAACAAAACATTTAACAAGAGATCAGCTCCATGATGAAGATTCACTGATGATGATGATGATCAGGTGTCTGAGGTGCAGCTCCGGGTCACGTCCAGGAGTCGGCGGATGATGTCGGAGTGTGTGGGGTGAAAGGTCAGGCCGTCCACCTCCATGGCCAGGTGGGCGGTCTTCCCACTTCGAATCCCAAACTTCACCAGAGTCGACAGGAAACACTCCTCCTGTCGTACAGAGTGTGTGTGTGTGTGTGTGTGTGTGCGTGTGTGTGTGTGAGAGACAACTTCCTGTGAAGTCATTCCATCACTTTCCAAACTGAACAATGTATCAAACTATATTTATTATTAATGAGCACACTGTAAAAAACTAAATCTAACCAACAAAATATCTTGAATCAAAGCAAAGTGTTTGTTTTTGATCTGCAGAGGATCCAGTGACGATGTTACTGCAATACTGACATTAAAAACTGCAGTATTTTTCACTACATATGAAGAAAATAATTCAATCTTATTTTGTTCCCAGACAGAGGAACTTGTTTTAATGTTACCTCCTTGCAGCCTCATTTTAAGATGATGTATTTGTTTGATTGAAGAAAGTAATTCTTCAGTACTCTCCTAGTGTCCACACAGATACAATGGTTTTTAGTCTGAACACTAGTTTAAGATACTGGTGGTTTTTTGAGGCCAGATATTTTTATTTGGAAGGTAAATTTTAACAAATCATTTTATTACTTTTCTTGCTTTTCTCAGCTGATTTTTTACAGTGCAGCACAAACTTACTGTAATTTGAAATATTGTTGAGATCATTGAAATCACTGCATTCAGTCTGATTTAACCCTTGTACGCCCCCGGGGGTCTCCTCGTACCCCGCCTCCTCTTCTCTTCGGGGTACGAAGAGACCCCCGGGGGCGTACAAGGGTTAAGTCAGGTCCGAGCTTCATGTTTGTCTGTCTCTCAGGTCTCAGGAGCCTCACTGGGATTACCACGCTGAGGTTAAAGCTTTCAGCACCCGCCTTCATGAGGACTTCTCCCTGGAGCTACTGAAAAGCGCCTTCATCAATCCGTGTTACCTGGAGGCTGAGCGGGAGAGGAGGAAGGGTTTAGGTGTGGACTCTGAGACCACTGCTCTTGCTGTGAAAGATAATATTCAGCTAAGTGAAAAAGGAGCGGGTTTCACCAAAAGCTTCTTGAATGACTGGTGCAGGGCAAGCTTCCCGAGCCTGCCAAACGAGGGAGTCGAGAGTATCGCAGGGCACCTCCTCAGTCCAGCAGTGGTGGTTTATGTAGCAAAAAATCTTGGCATTGAAGACCTAACCATGAGTGCAGAATGCCCTGTTCCAGATGATGTGCTTTATTCTACATTCATGGCAGTTATTGGAGCTCTGCAGGAAAGCAGTGGAGCAGAACGAACCAATTTTTTTCTCAGGGTAAGAGACTGATTTGTCCACTGTAAATCTCTCTAGTGTGTGTGTGTGTGTAATAGTGTGGCATATTCCTTTCCTTTTTCCCCACCTTCTTCCCTCTCTGTAGGATTTCCTGGTGACTCAGCTAATAGGAAAGGATCTGTTTGATATGTGGACTGTGGTCAACCCCATGGGACTACTGGTGGAGGAGCTTACTAAGAGGAATGTCCCTCTGCCAGAACCTCGTCTCATCAGGTCAGCTGGAGCCAGTACCGTCCTGCCACTATACTTTGTTGGCTTGTACAGGTATGTGTGATTTTGTGTATGCTATTACTCATGTCCTAAAAGTCAAGTCATGTAAAGTTTTATGTATTATATGTTTGTTATACTTATTTATTGCCTCTCATCACCTCTGTGTTAATTCAGTGACAAGAAGCTCCTGGCTCAGGGTCCAGGAGAGACGCTTGTGGCAGCTGAAGAAGAAGCAGCACGTGTGGCCCTCCTAAAACTTTATGGCTACACTGAGAACCGCAGACCCTTTGACTTCTCTCCCCGACAACATCATCAGCAGCCATCAGTTCAGTCACTCAGCAGCAATTAATGAAATACCAACTTATGGTGTAGCATAAAATCGTGTAAAGAGGGTGCAGTTGGAGAGGGATTGTATCTGAAGACCACAGGGGTCGTAAAGTGAAAGTAAAATCTAAAGCTCAAAGATCAGTCCAGTAGTGCACTTGTCAGGATTGATTGGGTATTTAAATTTCAATTCCCCCATAAAAAAGAGAGCATGGCAAGCCTTATATTCCAAATAAAAAATAGACAGTGTTGTATGGTCCAGCTTTCCATTGTATGACACGAATAATCCATTTTAAGTAAATCTGGTGACACATTAAATAGTCAAACCCCTGGTCATGTGGCGTACCCTGATTTGAAACAAACAAAACAAAACTCTTAGGGTCAGCATTCAAACTAGTTATGATATATTTTTGCCCTCTTGTAAATAATATGGTTGTCATTTGGTTTACTTCATATCTGTTGTAATAATTATTCATCTGTAATAAAACAATGTGTGTACACATACACCATGACTTGGTCCATGCATTTTTTTTTGTCATTAGTTTCTTTTTTCATTGTTGTGTACAGTCTGAGAAATGAATGCAAGCATATGAACAAAATACCTATCCCTTTTTCTTTTTCAAACATTTTATGTATTTTTTTGTGGCATATTACTACTGGAGGTGGCAGATTTTCCATTGAATTTTTGGATAATGTTATTGTTTAGCTGTCTCACAACAAGTATCTTTCATATATATGGAACATAATTAAGTGACTAATGTAATTCTTCATGTTCTCCACTTACTTGAGTCATAAAGAAAGACCACCCTTCAGCAGCTATTAAAATGTAGTTGACTGAGTGTAGGTCTGCAAGCCTAGCCTCATAAACGCCCCCTCCCCCCCATTTTTACTATACTGTCATAATTCTGTTTAAAAACAATTAAATTTTTACATGTATCAGAATTTCTCAAGACGTGTTATATTTGGTGCAGACTTCTGAAATTTAAATGCCGCATTACATCAAACTTTGTTCACTTCCTTTGGACATAGTATTGCAGTAACAATGTTCATCCGCATAGTGGCGCTAGTGCGTTAAAGAAAAACCAGTGCAAGTCTTTGCACTGTCATGACTACAATCAAAGAGTATTCATGTAAGAGACAAGATAGTTCTTCCTACTCTTAGAGAATTCGTTGCTTTACAGTGGATAAGGACTGTGCATCTACAGCTGTGTTGTCCGTACACCTACAGCATATAGGTTAACATACAGAACTGGTATTGCAAGAATATTGATCAGAATTGGTTTTCAACGCGGGTCAAAATGCACTACATTTAAGCTGCATATGATTATAACACTTGAAAAATTAAATCTTAGACACAATTAGCTTAACAATCATGCCTTTATGGAAACATATTGTAGACATTTTGGAAATTTAACGAATATGACACATCTATATTTGGACCTGACCCAAATACAAGCGAGGCAAACCACATAACGGGATTTAAGCGAAGGTGGGAATATGTGACGGGAACCATCTTGTTCCGTTAGTGAGCGTGATCCACCGCCTGCACCTCCTTGTTCGAGGAGACGCGAGGCCGCCTGACAACAGAGCCACCTACCATCCCCTCTCTGTGGTTTAGCACGGGTCGGCACAACCTTAAAAAGCACAGTCCTTTGTTTTAGTTATAGCCGACCTTTCAGCTTCCCCTAGTTATATTTAATCCGTGCCGTTATACCCTTCACCATGGCGGCGAGTGCGAAACGAAAACAAGAGGAGAAACACCTGAAGATGCTGAGAGAAATGACGAGTTTACCTCCCAACAGAAAGTGCTTTGACTGCGACCAGCGCGGCCCAACCTATGCCAACATGACCGTGGGCTCCTTCGTGTGTACCTCCTGCTCTGGCATCCTGTGAGTATTGAGTTGCAGAGTGACCTTAGCTTTAGACATGGCGCACACGATGTATTGCTTTTAGCACGGCTTCGGCTACATAGAGCACACCAGTTAGCCGACCACCGTTGCTAGCTAACGTTGGACAGATAAGCAGATAGTGTCAGTGTGAGTTTAGCTTGTTTTGACATTGTCTTGGTGGTGCGGTGTTGGGCGGGGTGCACAGAGGTGTCGGCGCTCCGCAGAGCAACCACCCTCGATGGTAGCTAACTTTAGATTCCAGTGAACTTATCTGACACTTGCAAGCTAGGTCTGCAGATAAGCCAGTAGCCAGCTGCTACTACCAGTTGCTGGTAACGGTAACAGAGGAACCACCTTGTAACTTGACTTGGGCTAGCTTGGTCACCCCATATAAAACGACACGTGCACCCACATTTAATTAGATTCTGTTGTACACCAAGGGCCACGCCGACGTTTATAATTTCGATGTCGATGGTGAAGACCTGGGCGTGTGAAAGCCACGTTATTCCTAATGTGGCATTCATGCTGTGATCAGTTGTATTTAGCCCAGTCATCTATTTTTGCATCCGATTTAGAAGTATTAACATTCTCCTTCGTCAGTCTGTGGCAGCAGGAATATGAGCAAGCAGCTAACCTAAACCTTTTTGGAGACATTCCCTCTTGTCCAGTTTACCTCCTATGACAGCTTTAAAATCCATCCATCCACTGCATTGATGGTTTCAGTGCAGCTGGGTGTTTTGACTCTAGATAACGTTTGCCTGACTTAAAGCCTTACAGTGCAGTTGTGTAACCAAGCATCTGTAGCTTGGGATTTGGGATTAGTGAAGCATTTCATTCATTTTCTCCTTATTCAGCTAGAGATACCCCAACTCAATTCAAATTCTACATGTTAAAAGTTTCCTTATTGTGCATCCATGTGATGCTGAAAGAAAGTGGTGTAATACAGTAATGATCAGTTATTGCATCAATCAATAGCATGATAAAGTACTAATTTAAATCCTGCACAGAGGTAATGCTTGCCTTTTGTTACCCATATCGCATGACATTGCCTTAATCTCTACATAATCACTTGTTTGTGTAGATTTATGAGTATTTATAAATGCATGGTCATTTGGCTGATTTGAAAACCCTACAGCAGAAGCAGTTTGCTCCCTGTAATCCAGTGTTGCAAATATGATATTGATGCATATGCCTGTCCTCCCATCATTGTTGAAAAAAATTAAAAAATTGTGGTTTGTTCTCTGCCACTAAGTCTTATTATTTCCTCACAATATGTTTACTTATCACACGCCTTAGTGAGTGAAAACATTTGAGAAGAGTAAATTGGCAGCAAGCAATTAGGAGGTAACTCAATAAATTCCTCAACCATCCATCCTGTTCTGCTCATTGCAATCAGCAGCCTGCACTGGCCCGTTTTAATTCTTTATGGAAATCACCTTGCCACTCTCCATTTATGAATAATGACTAATCTAAAGATATGTCAGGGGAAAAGGAATGAATTTTATTACTCAGTAAGTCCCCTCTAATCAGGTTTCAGTTTTGTTAAACCATGGAAAAGATGAGTGTTTAGATACATTTACAGTTTTTACTCCACATGTAGCCCAAGATACTGCTCTTGCTTTACTTGACTAGGTTTGTAACCTTAATTTGTTCAAACTGTTTTATCTGTCACCACTTGAAACAAGAAGGTCATTTAGTGTAGCATTAAAAAGCGTGAGATTAATTACATGTTTGCTGATGGGCACAGTTTGCCCTCCATTTCACTTCACCAGTGGGTCTGTGGGGACTCCACTGTGTCTTTTCCATCTGCTTGCCCTATGGTACTAAAGTCTGTAATACAAGTTGATTGGGGTCTTTTATAGCTTGAGATTGCCGTTCACAATTCTTCCATTTCTCTTCTTCTGTTGAACACAAAACCTGTTTCAGGGAACTGAAGTGGAATCTTGCCATCACAACCGCGTGGGTTTTCAAAAGATTGATGTCTGTCTGATATGTGCAGGAAGCCTGATGTGATTGTAGGCTCAGGAAGTGGTGTGGCCCCCCCTGCGCTGCACCATCAGCAGCATGTGATGTCGTATGTGTGCAACGGGAAGTGGTGGAGAGGTCACTGTCTGTGTCTCGTTGCTTTTGATTGTAGAGAGACAAAAACATTGTTAAATAGTGCCTGAGAATTCATGCACAGACTTGATGAGCTGTTACGATTGGGTTATGGCTGTTACGACTTTTTCATGAATGAATAAAAGAATGTGTTTGCTTTATTTTGTCCTCCTTTAACCTCTTAACATTACAGGTGACATTAATCTATGACCCTTGGTTACGCTTCCATTTGCAGTTTGAATAATAACAGTGTTGACTTGTTTAGGGGTGACGGCAGGGGCACAACTACCTACTTCCTAACAACCATCTTGTCCCCCCATAGTTGTGGTTGTTTGATGGGTGGAGTTGGAATCTGCTATGTAAACACATTCCTTATGAAGGTGGAGACCTTCCCAGGAGGAACACCACTCACAATGTCTCTTTCTGGAGGATTGCTCATAGCAGGAAGTAACCCCACTTGGCCTATGTGTTCCTGACTAAGCAGCGCTGCAGCAGTGACAAGACCAGACCAGAGGTGGTGAGGTGTCACAAATACCAAATGTGATGAGCTTTATAAATATATAACTCTAAAACATGCGCCTTGCCCAGGACACTCGACTTCTTTATAAAGTACCAGCGAAACACTATCAGGATGACTAATTCATCAAGGTGTAACTTGGTTTAAACGTTTGACGATTGGAAAGTGAGTCATGAATTAGGAATTGGTGTTGTTGAAAAAGGTGTAGATAATATCCTGTGTGGGGACCGAAAGCAGCAAAGTGAAGCTTTTTGCATATCCTCTCTGTTCTTTTGAGACTTCATGTTGCCAGTTTTTCTCACCCTGGAGCTGTTACAGTATGCAAATGAGCTGAGTTTCCCCTGGCTGAGCTGGTCTGATGTACACTAGGTCATGATTATTTTACTGTGCAATATGTGAGACTATTTTCTCATCCACTGTGCCCCTCAGTACAAATAATGTGAAAAGATGACTCTGACTACCCAGTGAATTACAGACTTTATGGGAGTCTACCTTTGTATTTTTTTGAAGACAGTCATTTTTTTAAATGTTGATAATTTCTGCCATTTACATTTCCTAAAATATTAACCAAATAATAGACAGCAAACAAAAAAGTAAACAAGAGAAGATTAACAAGAATGATATCACCATTATTAGAACTCTGTAATGGGACACACTGAGGCAGAGAGGCTGCCATCATATTTAGGCCTTTAGGGCTGTGGAACTTCCTCCCTGTATCTGACCTAGTTTCATCTCCGTGAGACTACGATCTGATCACTTATTTACCACAAGGCACTGGAAAACACAAATATACAAAAACTCACCCACACACACCATAGTTTGTTTTTCTCTTAGTGACATGGATTTATCATTTCTTGCAATTGATGAATTTGTAACTGGCTGGTTTGTAAGAAACAGTCAGAACGATGTAATAATCAAACTGGGGCTGCAGCTCGTTTTCGACTAATCAGATTCATGTTGGATGCTGTAAATGTTGAAATGAAGGAGTGATGTTCACGTGTTTGCTTATGATTTTTTGACAGTCCTGCTATCTTAACTGTCTTCTCAGCATGACCTAATTTAGCACAAGCTGAAGTGTTAACCTCAGAAACACCTGCAGAAGTGGCCGTGGATCTACTGGACGTTTAGATGAGGACATACTGCACATGTAGCTTTCTAATAAAAAACATGGAGGCTCTTCTTGTTATATAGATCTCTTTTCATTTTTGTCTTTTGAGTATTCACATACAGCAGGTTTCATTTAAGTTGCGGCTGCTTTATCCTGTGTCGGACCTCACTGTTACACCTGTTGTGAGTAACCCAGGAAGAGTCAGCTGATGGGTGGATGTGTAAAGAATGGAGGGGAGATGAAAACAAGTTCTGTAAGAGGTAACAGTAGTGAATAATTTAGTGATCCTGTCTAGTATTTCAGTGCCTTCAGGATCTGACTCCTTTATGTTTGTAACTGTCACACACGATCTCATGTCCTACAGAGTTGTCATGACTATTTTATATATATAAAAAAAGAGGAAATACAAATTCAAAGGTATCAGTTGTCCGCTACATCTAAAACAAACATTTAGGTAATGTTAGCACATTGTTGTCACCACCAGGCAATCTCACACAATTTGTCTGCTACTGTATATTTGTACAGATCAGTGCAATGCAGTTAACTAAAGCTACAGGAAGGTTGATGGTGTGAAACACAGAGAGCCCATAAGAACCATTTCAAGTATATTTGACCACTTCTAAAAAAAATAGAGGTGGGTGCTAACTCCTGGGTGTAGCTTCCACGTGCTGAGCCCATGTGAGGTCAGAGCACTTCAACCAATCAGAACATGGGCTCATGAAATCCTCCATGATGGGGGGATTCTGACTTTCAGAGGTGGATAACTTAGTTGTACGAGCTCTTTAATTTCAAACCCTACCATGAGTTTTTAGATTGAGTCACAGTCCGTGGTTCTTCCCATTTTTGAACAGAAAATACAGAGTAAAGGAACGGGCTCGACAAACCCTTTCTCTTCATTCAGATGCTCGGGAAGCATACAAAGCCTCAATTTCTGAAAGCCCTTGAACTGAGGACCTGAATTCAGATTAATGCTTCTCTGCTTGTTAGTGCTCAGTCATAACTATACAAGACCTTGTTAATTGTGTGTCCTTAAATGAGCTGTTACATCCTGTATCACATAATGTTCCAGTTCAGATTTAAGTGTGGTGAAGATTATGTTGCCTATTGTGATCTATATTCTTCCATCTAATATGTAAATACATTTATTGATGTTTATTGGGTTTTAAGTGCTGTCAGAGTGCTCCTGAGTAGACTCTGGTGCTGCGGATTAATGCTGATCAATGGAAGAATACAGCTGTCATGCTGCTTTGTTGGCCGACAGACAAAGAGTGAAAAGATGCTTTGAGATGGAGTTTTTGGGACGGGCTATTTTAATGATATCTGACATCTATTTGATCTTTCTGTCTGCTTTTGTAGTGTAAGCTGTGGCAAAAAATCCTTTAAATGTACTGTTTGCTTTTCTTCCTCTTCACAATCTGATGGATAAATGTTTTACTTGGTTAGTTTATGATTAAAGTCATTCTGCCGGTCCTGCCAGTAACACTATTTAGCCAGAAAAGTTAATACATAAAGTTGATCCTTTAGTTTTCTTTTATTCTGATATCTGTAATGTTCAGCCACTGCACTCTAGTCACAGTCGAAAGATTGTGCTTGCATGCTAAACACTGTTTGGTCACCTTCACAGACAAAACAGGTGGTGACCTTGCAGCCGGCACTACATTAGTTTTGCTTACTCCAGCGGGTCCAGGAAAAAATACTCAGGCAGGCCTGGAGCTTAATATAAACTCCTAATGATGGCTCTTTCCAACTATTACAGTTACCAGCCATTTTTAATTTGGGCCATTGTGGCGTGAGCTGTGACCTTCTCAGGAAAATGAGCAAGGCTTGTGTGGGCTAATGGGTGTTACTCCATAATGGAAGTTTCTATATTAAGGAAGATTGCTCAGTCTTTTGCTGTGCTGACAACCTCAGTTCAGTCAGTGTCACTTAAGAGAGAGTTTCGCCCACTTTCTTTGTTCCATTGTATTCCCTTTGTGTTTCTGTCAGTGCGTCTCCCTGTCAGTGTTCATCTCCGTCGGCTCTCTCCATGATGCTGCCTTTCCTCGGTTACGCACACCAGCCGCCAGTCGGCTTGTAGCTAATTAAATGGGCCCATCTTGAGAGGTGGGCTCTGGAGTGTGTCCAGATAAGGTTTTTTATCTGTTAATGTCTTCAAATTAAATTGACCCCAGATTCCATTTCTCCACCTACAGACGAGGACTGAATCCACCCCACAGAGTCAAGTCCATCTCCATGACAACCTTCACGCAACAGGAAATCGAGTTCCTACAGAAACATGGCAATGAGGTAGGACTGGTGACTGTACGCCCTGTCACATAACACAGTTACTAATTAATCCTGAGGTCAGCTCCCCCTTTCTGGAGCAGGTTTGTTTTTACAGACTGTTCATGTAGTTTAGCTTTCTGTGAACTACCACTGTGCAATCCTGTATTTACTCTCTGTCTACTGTGTAGAGAATAGACAGTATGAGAGTCTAACAACGGCAGAATTCAGCCCTCTGAACTTGTGACGTATATACTTTGTGAGATGTCACACTTTTTAATTTTCAACACCCCATGACATAATAATATGATTACAGTTATTTAGACAATCTTGAAATAGATTTAGAAGATCGTTAGCAGGCTTCTGCATAGCCTGATGATGAGCTGATCATTTGAATCAGGTGTGTTGGAAGAGGGAAACATCTAAAACATGCAGAATAGGGGCCCTCAAGGACCAGGGTTGGGCACCCCCGGTTTATGGCTTGCAAATGGCAAGATGAAGGAGACTAAACGCAAGAAATCATACTCCCCGTTATATCCAAATATGGGCACTTCTGGTACTTCTTCATCCATTTTATATGCAGTCTATGGAAGACAGATGTTCTCAGGAGGTGATGCAGACCTAGCTAGAAAGTGATTGTGATAAGTAGGCAACTGTTTGCTAGCATTTTTGCCAACAACAACTTTATGAGGATATTTTACAGTTGCATTGTGTTGACATATTTTTTGTTTGAAAAGTGCTAACAATCAACAGTTGGGTGATCAGCGCGCTCCAACATTTCAGGTCAACAACAAGAAAAAAAATGCTGTTTTATGGAATATTTTGCAGCCCTCACGTAGAGTGGCACCACATATTTGTGCTGCAGAGAGGAACCAAAATACAAGAGACATTTCTGGTAAACGTGGTATGAAATAGAGCGATGCCACTTGGGAAGAGTAACCTATTAAAAGCTGTAGGAAAGTGGCAGAGAGGGCAGACATGCAGGAGACTCAAGGTTGCAGTTGATGCATATATCCGTCAAGGCTGCTGTATAAATACTGCTGCCATCAAGATGCTTTTTTTCTCTTTCCATAGAGAGAACTTGACACAGAAAAACTGATAAAACAAGCTGCACATATTTTCAGCTGTTGCAGTTTCAGAGTTGTAAAGAAAAGGTGAATATGCATGAGGACGGTGACAGTACTGTACAACAGTCTTACTTAAAACATAAAAGCAGAGCTGACTCCTGTAGCACACATTTTCCATGTACAATGCAGCACACACACACACACACACACACACATGAAGCCTGTAAATCTCTCTTTACAAGATTAGTCAAATACTAAGGAATGCTTTCCAGAACCCAAGGCCAGAGAAACATGGCGACCTCTACCTTGTGTCCATGATCTGCGCGCACATGGTTAGCTGTGTTTGCTACCTACAAACAGCTGTGTCACTATGTGTGTGTTTCAGGTATGTAAACAGATCTGGCTCGGTCTCTATGACGACAGAACCTCCTCGGTACCAGACTTCAGAGAACCACAGAAAGTCAAGGAGTTCCTTCAAGAGAAATATGAGAAGAAGAGATGGTAAGTGAGTTTTTACGAGCTGGCAGCGCAGAGGTCTGAACAGTCCTCTCGCAGCGTGCACTGTGCAGACATGTAGCTTTTCTTTGTGTTTTTTCTCCTCTCTGGCTTGGAATGTCTCACAGGCAGCTCATAGCAGTTAGCCTCCAGCACGCCACCAAGTACCTTTCTTTAAATGCACAGAATGTAGGTCGTTACCGTCAAGCAGCTTTAAGTGCACTATTTAATTGTGTCAATATGTGAACTTAAACATTAAGTTAAACTTTAGCAGGATGACTAAAGGCAGCAGTTATTTCTTTGATATTAATAGTTGCATGGTAGAGTTTGGTCACCCCATGTACAGTTAGCATAGTGATTTTTCTGGATATTTATATAATAATGTAGACTATATGCCTGATTATGAAATCTTCATCTTGAGTATGAAAATCTCGAGTCTTCTAGTGCTTAGTCTCTCAAGTCTGAGCAAATTGAGAGCGATGGAGGGTGCGTGTCTCAACATGCCACTTTGGCTGCAGACAGGCATTCTCATTCACATAGACCATTCTTTTGGAGCACACAAACACACACACAGGAGTATTGATGCCTCGTTGTTGTAAAATGTTAGTTTCAAAGACTCACAACTTGTCTGAAATCAACATTCCTCGTCACCACATTCTGCTTTGCATGGTTAAGATAGTTTTGCCAAGGACATAAGACACAGGACATGATGACTGTAACATAAAATGCAGAAATCAGCAGCCACATAAAAATGTAAAAAAATACTAGAATAAATCAAACTGTATTAGAAAGAACTGTATTGCACGTAAATTTAGCTTAAAGTGCAGTGTGTAGCAGCATGGATGAGTGATAAGAATATGTAAAACCATATTAAAGCTGTATTGCACATCAGTTTTAATTAATGTGCAGTGCACAGCAGCACGGATAAATGACAAGAATATGTAAAAACTGTCCTAGAGGACTGTGCTGTACATCAGTTTGAAGTGCAGTGTGTGCATGGGTGGATGACAAGCTGACAGAGTTTAGTGTCATGTTAAAAAAAAAAAAAAAAAGTCTGCTATACAGTCATTTATTTGTTCATTTAATTCAAATATTTCATTTCCTAATCAGCCTGTTATACCCCAGCCTTAAAGTTTTTCTCTTAACATTGTAAAATCTTGATATATTATCTGGGTAGCTTTCCTTCATCTTCTTCTTTCTTTGGACAGCTCCTTGGTGTGTATTTTATTGTAATGCACATAATGTGAACTCCCTCCAAGGTATGTGCCTCCTGAGCAGGCCAAGGTAGTGGCATCCGTCCATGCTTCCATCTCTGGCTCTTCAAACAGCAGCACCAGCAGCACCCCAGAGGTCAGACCTCTCAAATCCCTGCTGGGGGAGTCCGCCCCCTCTCTACACCTCAACAAGAACACCCCACCCAATCAGGTGAGACTTATATACCACACAATACAATAATCAAATAATAACAAAGCAGGTTGTCCCAAACAATTTGGTTGATTGTTGATTGTTATGCTGATGGGTATATTAATGACCATTATAAATTCAGTGATCAGCAGTGAACGCTTGTGGCTTCCTGATTGGATTTTGTCACAGATGTTGCGTAGTACCTGGTTTACATAAGACTAAATCATTTACAAACTATGACATCTTTATATTTACCTTTCACTAGTTTGAAACTAGCTCATAGTTGCCATGAAAGTCAAACAGTAATAGTGTAATCAAGATCAAAAACCAAGAATTCTTCTCAAGTGAAAGGATGAGGCCATGTTTTTTTAAATTCACCATTTCCAATCAGATTTTCTTGTGATTAGTGACAAAACTAACCCAGTGTAATAAAGTTATTCATTCTTTACTAATAATTTTCTACAAATGAAGAACAAATTATTGGCATAATAACATTACTTGTCACCCTTCATTGCAAGTAACATATTTCCTTCTCCTCTTTGAGGGTTAGGGTTCTCCAGCTTTGCATGAAGGTTTTTCCAGGACTGGCAGTCAAATACACATGTTTGTAGTTTTTTCAAATCCATCTCTTGTCTCCACCAGTCTCCCGTGGTGAGCCGTGGACAAACCCATCAACAGCAGTTCCACGACAAGAAGTTTGACCTCCTGAGTGACTTGGGTGGAGACATCTTTGCTGCCCCGCCCAACATGAATGCAGGCGCCAACTCCAGTTTTGCTAACTTTGCACATTTCAACAGTCACACAAGTAAGGAACAAACAAGTAATTGATTGATTGATGACAAAAAAGGAACTTTATATTCAAGGTTAAAAAAAAAAAGCATTGAAATATCATTGTGACCTTTTAACTTCTACAGTTAATGTGTTGAAGGAAATTTCCTCACTCGAAAACAAAGCAGAACTCTAAATACGATAAACTGAGCATGACAATAACACAGGAAAGTGGTGTACTGACACATAAAGCAGTAAGAAAATCCAGCAGTAACTCCAAGCCAGGTGGGGAAAGTGCAGAACTAGAGTCAAATCTTCCACAGGCTGTAACTCCAAGCATCATCATACCAGTTTCTGTCTCATCTCCACTTGAAAGTGTATATTGGTGGAATCACACCTCACTTCAACTAATGCTGCAACCCTTTAAAATCCTTGAAGGATGATTCTATATCTCAACCTGTCCCATTTCCCACTGATGTGGCCCATTTAACTAAACTGCACAAGGGATTTCAACTATGGGCAACTCACTGGCTGACCCAGTCACTACCATATTCATCTGTTGCTATTGCTTTGTTTACATGTGTCAGGTTGACTTTCATGGAACGCAGCAGCTAAATGCAATGGCAGCTCACCCTGTGGACCATTATAAGGGCGGTCACAAGTTATTTTAGTTTGATGGTTGGCTGTATGTGTTTTTTTTAACCGGAGCACACAGACAAGACGCTAAATCTAGTGGAAGATGAGGCCAGAGGATGGAGGCAGCAGTTCCTGTGGTCACTGCTCTGCTATTCTGAGTTTGACCTGCTCAAAATCACAAGAAAATATCAAGAATAAGAAGACACTGCATGTGCTGAATATCTCATCCACTACTACCTCTCCAGCACAAACGTACAATAAACAGAAATCTATCCACAGCCTCACACACAGTGTCCCTGGATGAAGGTCCCTAATGAAATTACATGACCATTTTCTGTGTTTGCTGAAATTCAAAAACAAATGTTTCAAAGGATTCAATATAAAAATCTTATTTGTTTTGGATTGGCTGCAAGGAGATTTCTCTAGTTGCCTTTATATGAGCTGTTTTGTGCATCATGGGTGTCATACAGTGTCAGCAGACATGAACCTCGTGATGACTGAGAAACATGGCCATACATTATGAAATAGTTTCAGACACCCGGACAGATCTCCATGGTTACTAATGTTTGTAATATGGGGCTATTAGTGTTTGCTTCCCGTGGAGGATAATGTCCTCTCATTTCCCCCTCATAGAGCCATCAAGACTCAACCTTAATGCAGTGACTAAAGTAGCATCCACACACATCTCCACATAGTAAACATGAGCACAGATGTGCACCCCTCAGATTAATGATGTGTGTAGTCCAAGGCACACAACTTTAAATACTGTGTGCTCAACACAGAGGATAGAGTGCATGTCAGCCTCAGAGGCTGCTATGCATTTTATTAACCATTCTGATCATCCCACATAATCCATTGTGTTTGTTTCACCTATGTGTTCTGATGTCATTTATGTAAATTCATTCATCCATTGTTTCCACTTCACCGTGCTTTTTTTTTTTTGTTCATCTGTCTGTCTGAACCTCACCTCTACACCCCCGCCAGCGGCACAGAACGCCACCGCTGATGCAGACTTTGCTAATTTTGATGCATTCGGGAGCAGTTCTGGGTCGACAGGTGGTTTCCCCTCTGCACCCCAAGCCTCATTTCAACCCTCAAATACAGGTAGAGCAACTTTTTCAAACTGGACAAATAACTAACACACACACACACACACACACACACACAGAGGAAATGTACATAAAGGCTAAAGGCTGAAAACAAACAACCTGTTCACATGTAGGTCATTGCCAATCATGTTTTTTTGTCAAATCATCATGTTGTGCTGTGTTTGTTTGTGCTATTGCAACACATCTCCCCTGTTTCCCAATCCTTTCCATATGTGCAGTGTTCATTTGTCCCTTCACATGTGAAAGTAGTTCCAATTTAGGTTTTACACTTAGCAAAATAAACAGAATCTGCAGGTTTGGTGAAGCTACAAACTGCTAATGCATGGTTCTGTTTTGTAAAACAGTTGAACAAACCAGGGTACCTCGACTCAAGTCTGCTCAGTTTAGTTTTCCATTAGTAAAAAGTTCCTGGTACTTGGTACCTGGTACCATGTTTGTAGTACCTGCTCTCCAGTGGTTAAAAAAAGGGACCAACCAGGTCCACTAGCCGATGCAGTCTGCACGGGTATTGTCAGAATAACAAGTTTCTACAATGTGGGGAAAAAGTACTAAACAGATCAGTTCAATGTACAACAACAGGTTTTGATGCAGTGTTAAAATTATATTTAAAAACATCAGCAGATAAAAAACGTGAGCTCTGACCACCTGGTCAGAGGAACAGCTGACGGAGGTTGTAATGAGCTCATGTCTCCAAAAATGTTGGAGCAATTTTTGAATCAAGCTCTAACTTAATAAAGTAAAAACAACTCATTCCTCACCTGAAACAATCTTCAAACTGCTTTCTGTGATGCCACAACAGTAAAATTGTGAAGGTTACTGAAGATCAACTTTCTCCCCCTTCACCTGACACCCAGCTACAGGGAGGAGGAACTATCCTCTGTATTGGAAATGCTACTGAGGCGAGGAGAATCAAGTCAAGGTGCGCTGGTTCTATGCTGTGGAAAAGCGCCATAATTGTCCTTGACTGCGCTGGAGTGCATGACGTTATGTTTACTTGGTACATGCCTGAAGGCAAAAAACAGTGGACATGGATATGAAGTCCTGTGTTCCAGAGAATATGCACGCCACTACAGGCTACCAAAAAGCATTCACTCTAAGCATCATTTGTAAAATATCCATTTTAACCTACTCTTAAAGTTTGATTCGACCATGATAACCAACTGAGGCCACACAGTTTATCCAATTATCTGAAAAAAAAAATCTTCCACAAACCCATTTTTCAAAACCATGATAACAGTGAACTGTATTCTGTGTACATGTGAGGTTTCATATATGTTTTTTGTGTCAGTCACTGTGCAATAGGCTGAAAGGCTGAAACTATTTACCTTTTTGAAGAAGAGTTTTCAACAGATATTTAGCAATAGTTGAAAGAATATTTTAGTCAATCATATACTTGGCTTCTTCAACTGGTATTTTAATTTGATGTATTGTGGTCTTCATATATTTATTGGTGGTATACTGACATCTTTTTTTTTCTCTCAGCACCTTCCCTGCTCTTTCACATACTCACACAAAAAATCACTCGTACATAAACTCCTCCTGGTTTCAGGAAAAAGTTGTGTCTCACAGCGCCCTCTGCTGGAGGTTTGCATTGACAACCTTCATGTGAGGTTACACAGTCATCTCTTTAGTATGTCTTTTGCTTAATAGATAAACCTCTCTCTCATGTGGCTTTGTAAGCTAATCCTTTTCTCACAGACACTCACTGACTGTGTTGTCTGGCTTCATCTGGCTTTTCATCTTTTTGCTTCACTAGCAGTTTATTTGCTTTGATTGAACTCTTAATTTATTTATTTATTTTTACCTCTGGTTTAGTTGACATCTTTTCTTTTGTTTCTGCGCCATCTTGCTTTGCTCATTGCCCCATTTCTCCTCCCCTCCTTTGATTTTTGGCTGCCAGCGTTCACTGTGCTCTCATCCAGCCGCAGTGTGGGTGAGTTTGCCACTGCTCTGCCTCTCCAGGGTGCACACAGTAAGTCTCTCTCTGGGCTTGCCCTCATAACAGCTCTCACCCTTTCCATCATCTCTGATGTGTAGTCGGTCTGATCCTTCTCTTTCTGGGTGTAACGTGTGTCTCACTGTGTAGTTTTCTTTTCTTTTCTTTTTTTTGGTTTGGCCTTTTAACTCAAAATCACAGCTGACATTCTCACTAGCTGAAAACGAGGATAATAAGCTTTGATTGTTGTGGTGATTATTTAGAGTTGCTATGGAAAATAGAGCAAGTAGAAGGTTATGATAATGTAGCAGTACAAAAAAAACAGAGAGAATAAAAGAAAAACAAAACATCAATTTGTCTTTTCCCTTTGTTATTCATTATAATTATCTCACTTAATTTTAATAGATCAATTAACAAATTCTTAGTTTTGACAGTTAACACAATGTTGTCTAGCCTTCAGTGTGCAATGAAGGTTTATCTTCAAAGAAATGATGAAAGAATAAGCATGATTGCCATAAACAGCAGACCTTACAATTTCATGTAAACAGCTTCAGTTCCTCAGAAGATTTTAGATTGTTGCTCAGATCATGTTTGTATCTTATTAAAGAGAGTTCTTTGTATGAGGTAGGAAGCCCCAGTATTTACTCAGCACATCTCCCAGTGTTGTCTGGCCATCCACCATTAGTAGATGTACACGCACTCTGAGCAGTGCTTCAACAAATACATGCAAATTTGTTCTTGTTTGTCTTTCCCTGACCTGAACATAGTTCTGTTAACAATATGTCTTATCATGCAAGGAACAACTAATTGAAATGTAACTGGTGTGATGGTTTCAGTGATCCTCTTCAGGATCACAAAAACTTGGCTGTGTCCCAGTAAGCTCTTTTTTTTAATGGACTACATTGACTTTCATTTCTCATAAATGCCTTGTTGTGGGAACTGATGGCAATATAAAACAAAAGCTGAATTTTTATCTGACTAAATGACTGTAATTTGTAATATATTTTTCCTCAATGATCTGGTTGAAAGTGAAGGTCTGCTGATAACAGATCTGTGTCATGCTCACAGGGTGGTGGGCCAATTAGATCTTTCCTATTGAAGTATGAAGCTGTTTTCAGTGTCACAGTTAATACATTTTGGTAGGTTTTCTTTGTAACTCCCTTAATCCACAGTATGGTGCTGGAGTCAGATCTAACCACACAAGAAAAGTGCTGCCCCACACATTATGTGCTTCTGATTTTCCACGTTCCCAGGTTCATAGGCTAATGGAGTGCAGGCATAGTGCATTGCTGCAGAGGACAAGTGTTGCTATCTCTTCTAGATTGTGAAGGTGTCCCATCCCCGACCTGACAACTTTACCTTCCATGCAGCTTCTTCTCTCCCTCTCCACCCTGTTTTTGTTGTTACTCAAAACCGACAATCAAGGTCCCCCTTATGACTTTTAATCTCTCTCTTTCATGCAGGTAGCGCCTCAGGGGGACTAGCAAATGCCAATTTTGCAAATTTTGACAACTTCCCCAAATCGTGTAGTGCTGACTTTGGATCCTTCAGTCCCTCCTCCCAGAGTAACTCCACAGGAGCCGGCAGTGACGCTGTACAGAGTACTAGCGTTCCTGCCGGTAGATACGCAGCCCTGGCTGACCTGGATAACATGTTTAGCTCTGCCAAAACAGAGCAAGGTAAACTTCTCCTGCCTAGCCTGTTTTATAGATCTCAACTTTAGGGCTAGAGGTTGAGCAAGAAAAGAGGGCACAACTGAAAACAGACCAATAGACTTATGCCCCCAAGAGTTTTCAGGCCTTTCAACACAGGGCTGTTTTACATTTTCTAGCAAATATTTAAGCGTGTATCACTTCATTTATAGCCAAGGTTCAGCTGTATTTTGAGATGGCCATACCATTTTTTTATTTTGTTTCTAAATCTAAATTCATTCAACTCTGGCCTTTTACTGAACTAGCCAACATAAAGACAACGGCCCACTGGACACGGTGGAAATACCTCATTGCATTAATGAACGCCATAAGTATTGGTTTGATTGGCACGTTTAATGTCACATGGTCACAGTTCTTGCACTGGAGCATAGCACTGAGCTGCTTTTAGTTTATTTTCTTCATATTATAAAATGTTTTTCTGTGCAAGAAAATGGGAATTTCCTAATGACTGAACATTTATTCCCCATTATTTCAATAGGTTGAATATGGCAGCTATCTCCGGACCTTTTGTTTGTGTTTTTGAACAGTCAACAACTTTTCCTCCTGTATTGTAGTTGAGTTGAGGTAGATTAAATGGAGCTGTGTTATTATGTGCTTGTGTTCCAGGGGGTGGTATTCCAGGTGGGGTGAGCTCAGCGGCAGCGGCGGCAGCAGCAGCAGGAGTGGGTGGTCTGCCTCAGAAGCAGCCAGCAGTGCCATCAGGGGGGGACCGCTATGCTGCTTTAGCCGAGCTAGATACTGCCTTTGGCTCCTCAGTCCCTGCCACCAGTGTTTACAACACCACCAGTACCTCACAAGGGTGAGACACCACACTAACCACACACACACACACTGAAGTGGGATACACAAGTCTAAATGTGCGACAAACTACTGAGCTTAACAATTAAAAAAATAAAATGTTTAAATTGATGCAAGTTATTCATAACATTATTATTTTTTAGGTCTCACTGAAATACTCATAAAATGTTTGAGGCCAAGTTTTCCACCTGAATATTGAGACAGAGATGTGATGATTGATGGATCTGAACTATGTAATTACATATATTTAGAAAACATCAACAACTATACAGCAGGTTTTACAAAGTTATTTTTATCCCAAGTGACAGTGGTCAATGATTCTTGGTTTTCATATTTTTGTTTGTTGTCCTACACTTAAAGGTTGATTTTATGTTACCACAGGGGTATGTTTGGTGCAGAGACTGGGGTGTCAACAGCACAAGCACAGCAGGCCATGCCTGGGATGGCTCAGGGTTTTGGACGTGAGTGAATCTATCAACAGTTTTGATGGGTTGTGTGTGCTGTTTTTAAGTAAACTCGATACAAATGGTAATTTGGCTAAAGGTATTTCACATGATCAAGATGGACATAAGGAAATCATTAGAAGAATCAGCATAAGACACAATGTTTGATGCAGAGATGAGGGAGATAACTATGGTGGCCCTGAAGGGCAAATGGTAACACCAAATCACAAAGCACATACAAACAAGGAGAACGTCCTCTACCAGAAAACGTGGGAACTTTGCTTTGACAAGGATCTAGATGCTGATTGGATGGAAGTACTGTCCGTGTTTCTGACAGGTGTGAAAGGCTGCTTTAAGACTGCTGTGACATGGAGACCTACCTTTTCCAGTAGAAGACCCTTTCCTGATGTTTTTCTCTTTCTTGTGTGCTTTATGACCTGCTGTTGTTGTTTGCCCTTCAGAGCCACCATAGATAACTGACTGTGGACACTGATTGGTTAAAGGAGTATGTTTAGGCGGTGCAGTTTATTTGACATCCACTTGATACCTTTCCCCTACAGCTCAGTCCACTAATCCCTTTGTAGCTGCGGGTGTGGCCCCAGCAGCTGCTCCCACCAACCCATTCCAGTGCAACGGCAGAGCAGCGAGTGTGGCAGCTGCAGCAGGTTTGTTTATGTCTGTTTGTGTGTAAATCACCTTACTTAATTAGTGTAATAGTTCATACACATATTATGTTAAACAACTAAATCCATGCTTTATATTATCATACAGTGTTGGTTAGATTTTCTCAGATCTCAATCTCAAGAAGAAAAAGGTATTATATGAAAAAAAACTGAGTACCAAGTAAGAAGACTGTGTGTGGATATAGACAGCAGGACTTGTGTTTCCATGTACTGGTGTGCACTAGAGAGAGAATAATGGGTAAGGTGCAGAATTTGGATTCAGGTGTCTGTCTGATTGTTCTTGCCATGCTGGACAGGCTTGATGAGGGTTCTTCATGGGCAGGGTTATCCCCCCACTTTTGGTAGGTTCCCTTGTGCTCTCTGCTGCTTCTGTTGTCCTGTGCCTCGCTCTGGCAGTGACTAATGTTTCTTATTACGAGTACATCAGAGAAATTGTAAGAGAAAAAATGTAACACAGAAAACTGCATAGGACAAAATGTTACCCAGTCAGCATTTTATCATATCTGTGCCAGAGTTAAAATATTAGAGGATCAATCTGGAGGTGTCATGATCATCACACAGAAATACCCACACATTATGTTTGTCTCCTGGAATGATTAATGAAAGACATCCAGTTTGATCAGCAGCAGAAGAATAAAGGATAGAGGGAGATAATAAATTGGACCAGATTAACCAGGTATTGTTCATTTTACTCAACATATTACCCGTTAAAAGAATAAAGAGAAAGAAGAAGAAACTCTGGTCTGAGTTTGTATAACTAACCTTTTGCTGGAATGTACATAAAGGATCCTCACGCTATTTATCATGTTAATGGCCATAAAATGCTTCATTCAGTGAATGAGCTCAGTAAGACAGTGAAAACCAATGAGCCTTCAACACTCTAGCTTTGGGTTTCAGAGCAATTAAGCTGGTTGCTTTTGCTCACATATTGACATTCATCCTGTCACTAGCTGTGTTTATTGCACACTGGATGTAGCATTCCTGTCAGTTGTTGACTCACTCAGTTGCTAGCTGTCTGACTTACTGCAGTTTGAGTTCAGTTTTTGCTCCTGTGTGCTCAGCAGAGATCAGATCAGACACTGGTGCTAAACTTACGTCTGACTCTGACTCCCTCCTGTTTTCTAAAGCTTGTCTGCCGACAACCTTGTTCTAATTTTGCATGGATTCAAACTGTACAAATACATTCAATGTGTGAGCCACAGCGTCTTTGCAAGAAAAGGTTGAATGAATGTACACTTTGACATGAAGAGCCACACCGTGGGTTACAGAGTCACATTTGCAGCTTTCTCCACACCATGTGTAATTGCTGTATTTCTAAGCCCTAATTTATTGTAGCATTATCTCTTGTTTGTTGTCGTGACTGATCTGTAACCCTAGTGGTTCATCCTCACTCATTTCAGCTACTTACAGTGAACTGCTCTCTAACATACACACTGATATTTATTCCTTTCACTGGTGCCAGCTCTTGTGTAATATGCTGTTTTATAGGCAACTGCGTGTGTGTGTGTG
>OOFC01048108.1:27730-81541 GCA_900323345.1 Pseudochromis fuscus
AACGGCAACTGTGTGTGTGTGTGTGTTGATACAACAATAGCTGTTAACTTCAAACCAGCTTTTGCCTCTGCAACTGTAAAGTTGTTTTTTCTTTTTCTGTAGTATTAAATATGCTTCTGTAACCCGTTGCTGTTCTGCTGTGTTGCAGCATCATTTGGCACAGGCTCCATGAGTATGCCAGCTGGATTTGGCAATCCTGCAGCCTTCAACCTCCCAACCAGTTTTAGTGGAACATTCCAGCAACCCTTTCCTGGCCAGGCTCCCTTCCCTCAGCCTCCTGCGTATCCCCAGCAACCCAACGGTGTGTGTCTGTTTGTAGATCATAGATGTAGACATATCTGCATTCATCACTGAAATTCAAGTTTGCACATGCATTTGACTGAGTCGCTGTCACATTATTTACTTGCTGTTCAATGCTTTAAAAGCTGTAGACCTATTTTCATGTGGTTTTAGGCTTCATTTGTTGATGTTGCCATCATTTTCTTACATGAGAATAACAATGTACGTGTCTTTCAGGTGGAGGATTTCCAGCCTTTGGCCAGGCCAAGCCTGTTGTGACTCCTTTCGGACAGGCAATGGCAGGACCTATGGTCTCTAGCAACCCTTTTCTGGTTAGTATGGAGGTAATGTGGTGTGTACACAGGAGTTAAAGGACTTTAGTAACGAGAATGAAGTTTGTTGTTCTCCAGTCTCAGGACTCATGCAAAGCTAGGCTAAGCGGTATCTCATTTAACTCTCTGCAAGAACTTACACGACTTTCTGACCCACTGCTTCTCTGTTCCTCTTTCATTCCAGGGTGCAGCTCCACCTGCACAGTATCCAGCAGGAGGCTCTTCCACAAATCCCTTCTTATAGCGACCCATCCTGTCCACTGCACTACAGGGTCGATAAACTGGCGCGCTTGCACCTATTGCACTGTTTTGTTTCACAAGTAGCTTTAAAAAACACAATGTTTGTAAGAATTTGTATTTTCTATCGCAATTTGTCACAAATGGAACAGTAAGTGAGACAGTCATGCTGAACGCTGTCTGTGGCTACAAAACAAAGTGATAGTGTGTACAGAGGGAGAGGTTGATCCCCTCTTCTCTATTTAACCTGTGAACTGGCCTGGCCTCTGTTGAGCCACAATGTATAATCAAACTGGCTGAAAACTAAGTTATTGCGTACTCTGTATCCCATTCATTATGCTGCAATTCTGTACATATTATTTTTCTTTTAGGAAATTAGCTCTTTGTGCATATCAGTATTTGTATCTAACACAGAAGATTTGTTAAGACAGAGTTATTGCTTGGAAAAGCTAATGGGTACTGCCAGTTACTGTATTTGTAAAGAACCGAACTGTTTATTTGTGCAGGATCCTTTTAGGTAAACCGTTCTCACTAAAGAAAAAAATGCATATTCTGTTTGTCAAGAGATGAGAAAAAGTGTGAATGCTGCATCGGGGACGGGTACGGGACTGATTTCTCTGCCATCTCCTGCCCTGCTTTCAGAGGTCCAGGCGATTTTAAACCACATCCACGTGGTTAACAGGAATGGCTGAAGAACTGAAAACCACTGACATTGGGTAATAGAGAATTTTAAGTTAATGTGTAAATATATACAGTATATATATTAAAATGAATTTTAAGTAAGAAGAAATGACCAAAGCATTCATTTATATGGATGTATGAAAAAATCTTGTATATTTGTTTTGTATATAAAAGAAAATGACTACTCATGATGTTGGTAATTTGAAGCTTTATTTGGATTTAATCTGATGTAGGGACCAAAACACAAGCGATTATCTGGTTTTGAAGTGTCTTTTAATCAGAATCTGTGTTCTTCACAGCCTGGAGATTGATTTTTGACCGGAGGGGTTATCGCTTGTTTCCTCCGCATTTTCCAAACGCTAAATAATCCCCGCAGTGAAAAAACAGCAGAGATGACTGAGAAGTAGCTGGCGTATATGGTGAACTGTAAAAAGAGCATAAACAATGTAAAAGGTTGAGAATGCCAAAGGACATATTACCACCTCTGCTGCACATCTGTGGTGTTTAACTTGCCTGAGGGATGATGGACAGGCCCAGCGCTCCACTGTCAACCACAATAGAAGTGATAATCGTCTGTAGGACCAGTGCCCCAAAGTTGTTTACCCCAAACACCAGTGCATATCTTTCCATGGACAGATCAGCTGCAATCTGATACCTACAGAGAAAAGCATTATTATTATTATTATTATTCCTGTACTGCCTTCAGGAAAATCTGAATTGAATCATGGTGTAAAATGTCAGTTGACTTACATGGCTATTGTTATCAGCAGCATGTACAGACTCTTGAAAATGGTGTAGCCGACGTAGCAGACCCAGATATTACCAACAAAGGTCATGACAAAGAGTGCAGCTGCCCCGAGTCCAGAGAAACCACCCAGGGCCAGCTCCCCCCACTGCTCCCATCTCACCTCTGTGAAGCCAATACCATACGCTGTCCCCGCACCTGTAAATCACATTAATTTGTGATAACTAATGGGGAAGATGTGAAGTACAACAGCGTACAACAGTGGTTTTAGGTCTTGTCCATATTGTGCATCAGCAAATCTTATCAGATTTTGCTTACTCAGCAGGGTGGCCACTGCCTCCACGCCTCCGTTGTAAATACTGAAGTTCTCAGAGGGCTGGACATGTTGCCACAGCACCTGTATGACGCATCACAGGATTTATGGTTTGATTTGGCAGTACTGATTACTCTCTGATTAGTGAGTCAGAAAAAAACTCTTGAGATATTGTATAAACAAACTAGGCATGTCACTTAGTCCTGTATCATTGGATTTACTTCAAATAATATTTCTAACATTGGAAGGAGGGGATGTTTGTTGGAGATCAGTTTAAAGTCCATGTTGGTGAAGGTTTGCAACTGTGAGCATCATGCGTGTTCATGTTGCTTTCCTAACTAACCTGCACATAGTTGACGGTCAGGTTGTATCCACAGGTGGCCATTGCCCACCACACTGACCAGTAGAGCAGCTGTCTGGAGGAGTAACACTGGTGGAAGTCCCTCCACAGCTGGATGAGGACTTGGCTGCAGTTCTTTGCACTACCAGACTCAGTCACAGACTCTTTTTCCTCCCTTTCTCCTCTTTCCACCTTATCACCTTGTACTACTTCCAGGGATGTCTTTGATCTGCTCGAGGGATCTGTTGCACCCACCATCTCATCTTCCACTGCTGTTTTCTGTCCAGAATGTTTTTGGTGGAAGAACATGCTCTGCTGTGGCATCGGCAGAAAGCATGAAGTCAGGAGAGCGATGGAAGTCAGGACCAGAGTAAACACTAAGATGTTGTTGTAGGACATGAGGTCGAAGCTGACCAGCAGCTGACCCAGCACCGAGCCCACTGTGGACCCCACCAGCTGGACACTGCGGCAGTAAGACGTGACCTTCCGGTATCTCTTCAGATCTACCACACTGTAAATAAAGGGATGTTCAAAACGTCATGTCTGTTCCAACATTGCAAGAATCCAAACACGTGATCTGAACAGGTGACAGTACTTGACCTGTAGATGTAGGAGAAATAGGCCACATCACTGGCTGTCACCACCGCGTAGAAGAATTGCATGGCCTGCATTTCTGGCACACTTGTTAACCACAGCAGCATTGCTGTGGTGATGAAGAGTGTAACGCACTGGAACACCACGACAGGCTTGTAACGCAGCCAATCGGTGAGCAGGAACACCGGCACCAGCACAGAAAGATAGGAGTATGTCCATACTGGTAAAATCTGGTTGTTAACCTGATAAACAAACATTATAATTGAAGTAATAATATGAAAGGCAGAAACTTTATGGCATTATAGCAATAAAACCAAGGTTTTATCACTGTGATTGGATTTTTACCACTCAAATAAAAAAGATAGTAGTTAACTCTTTGCTGTGATTCACCAACCTGATTAGTTTGTTATGATTTTAACATGGAAATGTAATTTCTACAAGCACAAATTAAAATTATTGATCTTTTATTTTTATTTAAAAATTAACAATGAATTAATAACTGATTATTTTTATTTCTAATTATAATTTAATAATAAGTCTTGAGATTTAAATTTTCTTTTGTGAGAGCATCTTGGATGTTTACATTCATCTATAAGGTATAAGCACTAGATGATTAACATGATAAAGTGAAATCTTTCACATACTCAGCCATAATTGGTCTTTGATGCCACCTCATCATCTGTTTTTGTTCTTATACCTGTTCGACTGTCAGATTCTTGTCCGGTCCCGTCAAATATGGGGTGAGGAAAGGCTCCAGTGGTTTAACTGTGCTGAAGAATCCGTAGATACACAGCAGAGTGGTGGGGTACCTCCAGTCTGACCTCCACCTCTTCACTGCCTCCATGTTCTTTCTTCTGTGTTTCTTGGTGAGCAGCTGTTTTGTTTCTGCCAGCCTCCTGGGAGAAAACCTGGAGTTGTCTGAGTGTTGAGCTGGAGTTTTGTTAATCAACAACCCGGTCAAAGAGCAGCGTGACAGTCAAGCTGGGATACATGTGTCAAATTTAACAGCAGACAAATCTGTGGACTTGATCTTTAATACTAATCAGTACTAATTGCATTTTATTGTGCTGTTTGACTGTGTCTTCAGATTGTAGAGATAAGAAGAAACACCCAAGGGGTCAGTCAGAAACTAGAGGCCAGTGGTGCTGTTGATGTGAGATAATTTTATTCCCCCATAAATAGGCGGAAAACAGACAGTGGTCAGAAACGTTCTGCAGAGATCACCTCCACACTGGGCTCTTGATCCTTCACTTGTGTGTTGTCAGAGCGGCGTTGATGTACACAGATGGTGTAGGTCCCTCGGATCAGAAAGAGCAGCGAGATGACAGCGTAGTAGCTGCCATATATGATGAACTGTAGAAAGAGACCTCTGTCATCCTTAGCATTATTATTAACTAATGATCCATCTGCATCAAACATATCTGCATGCAACAGTTAACGTTTACCACCAGGGGTCGCTCCGCCCTAATATCTGAGTGTTTGTAATCCAGCAGAACGATGGTGCTGCTTAAACTTTTGGTCTGGAGTGAGTCACCTCAGATATGATCAGTGTGAAATCCCCATGTGCTGCCATTTGAGTATAGAAGTCTACACACATACCTGAGTCACAACGTCCAGTCCCAGCGCAGCTTCATCAACAACAGTGAACGTAATGATGGTCTGCAGCGAGAGGGCCACAAAAGTGTTGATCCCAAATGTCAAAGCATAGCACTCCATGGAGAGGTTAGATGCAATCTGAAATCTACAGTGACAAAGTGATTATAATCATGACAGACTTCATAGCAGCGCCTTTATGGAATCAAAATCTTTGGATCCAAAGTGTCGAGATGGACTTACGCTGTGATGGTGATGAGAAACATGTAGCAGGATTTGAAAATCACATAACCAGCATAGCATACCCAGATGCTGCTGGTGAGTGCCATCAAGAACACAGCACCTGCCCCCACAGCTGAGAACAACCCTAATGCCAGCTCTCCCCACACGGCCCAGGTCACCTTGATATAACCCACGGAGAAGGCTGCAGCTGCTCCTGAGGAGAAAAATGAAGAAATGAGTCTGTGGTTCCAGTGGACAATGCCTGCACTGTGTTTTCCCCTCTTTGTTGTTGACTCCCTGATTCATACATTAATCCTAGTGTTGACATCTCTTTCCTTGAATGTCAGTGAAAAAGGCGACGTGGCCTCTAAAGCTAAACCTTATGCAGACTCATGCCTCTGCTGGCCTCCACAGCACCTGGCTGGTATGATGAACTGCTTTCACCCAGCTCTTGGAACCAACTATCAGTAATAATCAGAGAATCCATTACCTTTTAACTCTATCTCCTTAATTGAAGCAATTACTCTTGCTTCTTCTCACACTGAGCCAGGGTGACTGTAAGCCAAAAGGACCACGGTGCTGTTATTCCCTTTCAAAATCAATACACATTTTCCATTTAATCAGTTACCCTGAATAACCATAACAGTATGGCTGCTTTTTTTTTTTTTAATGCAGGTTTTATTGGTCTGTGTTCTGTCAGACGTGGCAGCTTTTAATGAGATTTTTAAATGTTATTTTTTATTTATATGATGTTATTGTGCGGCAGTCTTTTCTTCTTCCCTGTGGTAATTGAACTCCTGGTTCCAGTTCTCAGGGCAGTAACAGTCTGTAATGCTCTGCTCCTGTCAATGTTCTGTTCAGCAGTGAGATTACAGTGCATAAAATCAACTTTCATTAAATTTGCTTTTGTGCACATTGTTCTGCTTTTTTTCATATTAACACTCAAATCTTTAATTTGAGAGGTTCGTCCTATTTACACAGTACGAGTTTTTGATAGTTTTGTTTCTAAGGTAACATTTTTGCTTGTGTCAAGACCAAAACCAATAATATCTTAGTTTGTGTGTACATTTCTTTCTTTTTCTTTCCCGTTTTTGTTTAAACTCTTGCTACACTAACAAGAGGTGTTGAAAGGACTCATTTGATTTATTTTAATAAGATTTTTTTTTTTTACAGTTTCCTGTAAAATCAGACTGAAATAGCTTTTTGTTTCTTAAATCAAACCAGTCTACAATCAGTCTTACCTACAACAGAGCATGCAGCCTCCACTCCTCCGTTGTAGACGGATGATGTGGCAGATGGTTCTATATGGTCCCACATAAGCTGGATGTAGTTAAAGACCTGCACGTAGCCAGCTGTGGCCAGAGCCCACCACAGGGACCAGTAGATTAAGTTCCTGCATGGTGATAATTATTACAACAAATCATAATTATGGCTGTTATAATAAGGCCAAAACTATTGAAAAAAAAAGACAAATACAATAAAGAAAACTGCCACAGTGAGTAATATTCCCATGTGGTAATTTGCTGCAGCATGTGTGCACTGATGTTCTGTCCTCAAACTGTAACAGGTATCAATGACAACAGGACACAATATACCTGGAAGAGTAGGACTCCCTGAAGCTTTGCCAAAGTAGACGACCGGCAGCGGTCACATTTTCCCTGCTGCACCAGCCAACACTGCCATTATGCTCCATCTTCTCATTCCCTGATCCCGCTTCATCCTTCTCCATCACTGGCTCCTCCGGCATATTCTCCTGCAGTGCCCCCCCCTCCTTCTGGGACTGCGAGCCCACAGCTTTAGCCTTTTTTCCTTTGAAGAAGATGCTTCTTTGGGGCATGGGCAAACAGAACGAGATGAGGAAAGCTATGCTCACAATCCCCAGAGTGATGGCATTGATGTAGAAGTAGTCCAACTCTGCCGATTAGAAATGACATTTTTTTAGCATAGTTCAGCACAGTTCTTTGACATCTTTATATTTTCTTTGCAGCTAATTTTATAATGTATGTAGACAAAGCAAAGAAAAATTATTGCAAAGAAAAATTTATGCAGTATTTATTCTAATATTTCCATTTTTGATCCATATATTGAATATTATAATAGTTATTTTTGGTTACAAATCTCTACCTGCAACTGAGACGAGCACTTGGCCGAGGCTGGCACCAAATGTGTATCCAGCTAGCATGGCACTGCGCAGGTAACCTGTGGCTTTTTGGTAATTCTCCACTGGAATCACACTGTAAATGTAGGAGAAGTAGGCCACCTCTGTGGAAGTCACTACAGCATAGTTAACCTGTTGATGGGATGGAAGAGTCTTTTGTAGCAATTGTGTCTTCAGTAGGTACTGTTGAATAATACACCCAGATAACAAATACAAAAGTACATTTTTCTCTTAATAACATAATACTGTTTTTTAATAGTACGTCAGATACACACCAAGTCCATATCTGAAGGAATATGGACTTGAGGAGCATATTTGATATCAAACTGTGCGCAGTCAAAAGTGTATTTAAAAACATGTTTTCAACTGACCTGAAGGAAGGTCATAGCAGGGAGACCTGGAGCAAAGCAGAGCAGGATATAGTTGGTGACCAGAAAGAGCCCCTGAACCACAATGATCGGCTTGTACCTCAGGAAGTCAGTCAGGAGGAAAACAGGAAAAAGAAAGGCAAGGTAGGAGTATGTCCAGATAGGGAACAAGTAGTTGGTCACCTGTAGGAAACAGCAAGTACCAGTGAACAAGATTTCTAATCCCATTGTTGTCTCAAGGTATAAATATCTCAGGACAATCAGAGCTGAACAGCTAAACAGAGTTGTTCTCAGATAAGTGCTTTTAAAAATATATAATACTTGATAAATATAGATTGTAGAATACCTCAATGTACACACATTTGTATATCACAAAACATATGTCTGACAATCCTTACCACTTCTTCAGAGATGTTCTTGTGTGGTCCAATTAGGTAAGGTGTCAGAAAGGGCTCTGCTACTCTGCAGTTGGCAAAAAACCCATAGAGACACAGGACTGTGGTGGGATAAACCCATCCGGATGACTTCAGCTTAATCCAACAGCCCATGCTTTTACCTTGTCTGAATTTCCTGGAGGGCGACTTTGGTGTTCATTTGCAGGGGAGCTTTGAGCCCCTTGGTCTTAATTTGAAGTCTGACTACCTTGACTATCTTCTAAGTGCCTCAAACTTTCTTGCAGCAATCATCACTCATTGGTAGCTTGAAAATACACAGCTAATCTTTATGATCTGCACGTGCATTTGTCACAATTTATGAGCAATAGACTTTGACCTGTTAGGGAACAGAAGACAAGGCGAGGTGTCATGAAAGAGGTACAGGCCTCTGGTGAGTAATCAATTATATCAGAATGAACAGGAGTCTATTCAATAGTGAGAAATCACACACCCTGTTGTTAGGCAGAGGCAGGCAGAAGCATTAATTATTTAGTAGTATGTGATAATCAATTATATAACATATAAGAACACTTGTACAAAGAAGTGCAAAAGTATTAGCACCATTTGTTCCACCATATGCAGCCTAAGTTGTTACGGATTTTGGATTATTTAGTTGCCTTGTCATAAGAAATTTCTTGCGTTTATTTTTTTTTTTTTGCGTATATTTATTTTCTTTCTTTCTTGTGTATTTCTCCTACATTTCCCACATACTTTTCCAACAACACCAACAACTAGTAAATAACTAGTTTAAAAAAAAAAATCTTTTGAAAGTCAATTTCAGGCATGATTCACGAGACGACCAAAGCCAGTGTGTTCCCCTCATTTAAAGGAATTTGGATGTTAGAGGTGGACTATGAGCATAATATACTGTTGCCCAGAGAACAAAAGAACTATCGTGATACAAGTTGGTTTAGGGCCCTGTGAATGTGAAAGTATAAAAAGAGTGTCTGGTTTCCGAGCTTTGATATTAAGTAAGACTCAGCCCATCGTTCAAGTTCCAAAGACGTTTGTTTACATTCCGACTACGCATGCGTGCGCAGTGCACGCTCGTCGCCATAGCAACTGGTTGTTGATCAGTGATGTTGCAAAGATCTCAATACATGCTAACATGAGACTCAAGCGGTATTTTCTGAGATATTATCCACCAGGTAAAACAAATAATTTATTTTGTCCCAACTGTAACCATTACCTCTCTTTAAGAGCACACTAACTTCTTCTAGCATCGGTCTTACTTTAGTTAAGCTAAGTTAGTTGAAAGCTAATGTTGGTTAGCTGGCTTAACGCTTTTCATATGTGGCGTTTTCATGTTTCATTCTCTTTCTTGCTATCAGGTATAATCCTGGAATATGAGAGAGGAGGATATTTGAGAACCAGATCAATCGACCTTTTGGATTTGACTCCCGAGTGCGTGAGTTGTATCATGTAACTTTAGGATACATACTAACATTACCTTAGATAACGGACAACAATGCGATATTGTAATAAACATAGACAAACACTGTCATTTTATCACCAAACTAGTCAGATATATCCCCAGATGACTACCTGTGACCTCATCACTCCACGTGAGGTCAATCTCCAACTACACTAACTTATGATAATAAGACACTTTACGTTAGCTAAAATCCTTTATTTTGTACTATACACTAGACACGTTTTACACACGATGTTGCATATCGGATGAAGATATACTTTTCTGAAGTTGTATTTTCACAATGTGATACACGACAAAATAACTACTATTAAAATAAAAACTATTACCATCAAGCTGCCTGATGTTTAAAAACTATTTTTTTCCACCTTGTAGAACAAATCCAGATGAGTTGGTGGCAGAAATCAGGCAATTGGAGCCTCTGATCACAGAGACCCGAGTTGAACAGGTCAAACAGCTGGTCTGTCGACTTCAGGAGAAACAGGCCCACCACCAGAGGTTTTATTTCTTCAAGGTGAGACAGAAGACTCATTACTGGACAGTAATAAACTAATCAGCACTGTGACTATATCACACCGTTGCTATTTTCCATATTGGGTATTGCTATTCAGCAAGCAAGTTAAGCAAGTTGTAAAATCTTTACTATGGTTTAATGATACAAGATGGATGTTCTTTTGTTCTTTTTGTGTCAGTCCAAACTTGCATATATGACATGTTGCAGATTTATTGACTTAAACAACTTCCCCTTGGGGATCATTAAACTTTCTGTTTCTGATTTTGATTAATAAATGCTGTTGAATTTTACCTTCTGTGAAGGTGGTTCACTCTATTCTACTCAATTCTACCATATCAATGTTTAAGTGATTTTGGAGGATGATTTTTTATTTATTTTTTTGGCATCATCTGCTAATTTGCAGCAGCATATTAGCTCCCTGATTAGTGCATGCTATTTACATCTGTGGAACTGTAGGAATTTGAATTGTGAAAATAATCGTCAGTGCTCCAAAGAGGCACTAGAGAGCAGCAGTGGTTCAATGATTAGGTCTTACAATTAGAAGCCAAGATAATATGCTAGTCACTTAGATTTCAGAGGAAGTTACAGGGTTGGAGATCAGAGGATATTGATCTATTTAGTCTGTGTCTTAAATGCTTTTGTCCTGAATGAGAGAAGAAAGTCATTCCACCACTTGTGACTAAGGGAGAAGAGGTCTGCTCATTACATCATAGATTAATTTTATGTATATATTAAAATTACTCAGATAAATTTAAAGATGCATGAAGTCAATAAGTATGTTGCCTTTGAAGTTATATTTTACAGTCATCTGTCTCTTTTCTTTTTTTGCAGGAGCTTAAGCCACACATACTGCAACTGACAAATGTTGCCTTTGACAAATGTGGGTCAAGGTGAGTTTGTATCATTTAATAGTGTGACATTTTAGAGTTTAGAAAAAAAAGTTTTTTGCTGAATTGTTCTTCACTTTTCTCTCTAATACTTTGCAGGTTTCTAACTGGAAGTTATGACAGGACATGTAGAGTTTGGGACACAGCCTCAGTCACAGAGCTGCACACGCTAGAGGGTCACAGGAACGTGGTGCATGCAGTTGCGTTCAACAACCCTTATGGGTAATGAGCTGTGTCAACAAAATTTTCATAGCATGTGTGAATTTTCCTGCTGTAATTGTCATTCAAATGAGTTGTTATCTTAAAATGTTCTGTTTTCTTGCTTTTTTCTTTCTTTATGAAACTTAGAGACAAAATTGCCACAGGCTCCTTTGATAAGACCTGCAAACTGTGGTGCGCTGAGACCGGCAAATGTTTTCATACTTTTCGGGGACACATAGCGGAAATAGTATGTATGACAACTGTTTTGGCTTAAATATATTTGATTACTGTTAGTTTTTACTCCTTGTTGCTTCATTTGGCATTTATCAGTTGGTACTTGACAATGTTTTACAACATAGGAGCGGGTACTTTAATATGGCTTGAGGCCAACTGAGCATTTAAACTTAATGGTTCTACTTTGCTATTATATTTAGAGCTTGAATAATAAAAACATCTCTGCCGTATCCTATTTGGCTTTGTAGCAGAATATGATACAAATAACTGTAAAGGAGAGTTTTGTATTGTGTAGTTGTGCCTGGCGTTCAACATCCAAAGTACACTGGTGGCCACAGGCAGCGTGGACACCACTGCCAAGCTGTGGGATGTGGCGAGTGGGGAGGAGGTGGCCACTTTGACTGTGAGTTATCATTTCTTTACTGTATCTCATCACTATCTGTTGTTATGCCTCACATCCATTCATTAAAAAATATTTAATTAAGTTTTTATTAGCTTATAAAAGTAATTGATACTACACAGAATACCTTTGTTGTTGTTTTTTACCGCCACATATCTTTAAAGGTAATGTAAAAATGAAATGTAATTGTAACTCTTTAATAAGGCACTGATAGTCCACTCTTAGGGGAGTTAATAAGTCCTCTTTGATGTGCAGACTGCACGTGACTCCATAGTGAGACTGGGTGGTTGGCTGGCTGTTCTCTGTCTCAGAGAGGACCTGTAGATCCCTCTGTTCTTGTAGCACTTCACATCATGAAGTATCAGTCATGCTGACAGCACTCAATCACATTCACTCAATCACTCAATCTTAAGCATATGTTTTTTTTTCCTTTAATTTTTCTTTGAGGCTGAACCTTGTGTTTTTATTTTAAAAAATAATATTTGCATCATAACACGCAAGGAGAAAGATAGAGAAACTATTATAGAGAAGGATAATGCTTTCTCTATTATTCCATCAAGGGTCACACTGCAGAGGTCATCATGCTGTCCTTCAACACACTGGGCAATCAACTTGTCACAGGCTCCTTTGACCACACAGTTGCTATATGGGATGTCGCTTCAGGAAGGTCAGTCATCATCATTGTTGTTGCAATGTATACACTGATTTTTGATGTCATCATTTATACTGTATAACCTATAGGTTCTGCATACAAGAGTGCACAGCTGATCAATTGCTGCTTTTTCTGCTTCTTCTTAGGCGTGTCCACAATCTGATTGGTCACACAGGAGAAATCAGCAGTGTTCAGTTTACCTGGGATTGCTCTCTCATAGTCTCAGGTTCCATGGACAAAACCTGCAAGGTGAGCTGTCCCTTGCCCAACAACCTAACAACCTGCACCTGACCTTGGTGTGTGTGTGTTTATTTTTACAGTCTTATTTGCTTTCCTTCAGTTCCCACTTTACCCATCTTCCCCACCTCCTTTCTCCAATGTCTTCATCATTTCAAGGAGAAAAGTTAAATCCTAATTATGTCAAGATGAGTCATGCTCACGATTAATAATTATCCACCTCACTGCATCCTTCCAGGGGAGATGGCTAACATAAGGATAGCAAACAGCTACATGCATGCCTATTTTACAACATTTATTTGTTTGTGTTCCTATGCATGTGCATTTATGTTTTTATCTTGATGTGATTCCTGCCTCTGTGCATGTACACTTGTGTATTTATGTGTTCTGTGTAAATGTGTTTGCAGTTGTGGGAGGCTGCCAGTGGGAAGTGTGTGGCCACGCTAGTTGGACACAAAGAAGAGGTTATAGATGTTTGTTTTGATTTGAGTGGTCAGCTCATTGCTACTGCCTCGTCTGATGGTGAGGCCAACAGTTCATTTACTGAAATAGTTACATTAGCACACACACACAGTAGTTCTTCATATGATGCATTTTTACAATTTTTCCTCATCTTCTGTATTTTTTATCTAACAGCTGGGATTCATTTTAAGGTTTTTCTGATGCGTCTGGATTTTTTACTTGTGTATATTCTGTTGTCCTGCAACAAATCTAACATTTTGACCAGTAAACAGGTACAGTGGGTGTATGCTAAAACCCCTGTCTGTGCATGTCTTTCCTAGGTACAGCACGAGTGTTTAGTGCGACCACACATCAGTGTCTTGTGACCCTAGAGGGTCATGATGGAGCGATTTCCAAGGTCAGTCAAGCTACTCCAAAATATCTATTCCACAAATTAAGCCAAAGTCTCACCCTGTTATGGCCTCGCTTTTATTTTATAAACCTTCTTTCTGCATTTGAAACATTTTTATTCAAGATTTTTTAGTTTATTTAAAAAAAAACAGCTTTTGACAGTGACAAAAATTGTCACTGTTCCAGACTAAATAGCTATCAACTATTGGTATGACTCGAAAAGTTTAATTATTACATAACAATGAATCTGATTTTGGCCTTCACTTAATAGAATACTATTAAGTGAAGGCCAATATCAGATTCATTGACTGTAGCACAGACCCATTGACTGTACATAGAATGAGCAAAGCTAGTGACATCACCTGCTGGTTTGTGAACTCAGCATTTGCACATCACCATGCTAGTTGTTTGGAGCCAGAAGTGACCATATTTGGATATGAAAGGAGCACTGAGGAGGGAGGTCTGACCCTTGAACCCCAAGTCAGTCAGTCTTCCGTGCTGGTCTCATTGGAAACCACACCTGTCAATCAAACTAACCCCACCCCTAAATATTCCTCTTTTTGAAGCCATGATATCTACTTAATTAGGAGTTTTTTCAGATGGACCCCCAGATCACTAATGAGAAGAATTGACTTTAACTAATGACATCAGGATGACTTGTGGAAAAAAATGTACTGACTGAGTATTTCACGATTGAAAATGACTGTTTTTGAATTGAAGTCAATTGGAGCCAGAGTTTTTTTGAGCCAGCATCTAGTGGCCGTCAGGAGTAGTGCACGTCCGCATTGAGCTAATTTTTGAGACCTACTCACTTCATCCATTTTTATAGCAAACAGATTGCGCCACATTTACCTGCTGTTAACTTTTTACTGATCCCTACATGACAAAAAAATCCTATTTTAGGTTTTCTCAGGTATGAAGGTGATTTTTTTTTTTTTTAATGCTAACCCTCGATCTCCAGTTCCAGCTCCAGCTCCTATTTGTCAGGATATTTGTGTGATTGCCTTGTTAACATGGAGGGGAGGGGGAGGAGTCCCGGCTTCAGGAGGTCCTATGTCACCCAAAGTGATCATGGTCTTTGAACTCACAGTACAAATACTACACAATGCCATCAAATATATTGAAACAACTGTAACCCCTGTTCAAAGTGGCCTGCTGTTAGCTGCATGTGTTGAAAGTGTGTTTGTTTGACCCAGCATTGACCCGCTTGCTCCTTAATGAGAGTGATTTTACCCTTTTACTCTTTGCCAGGTGTATCGCTCTGCACGAGTGTGTGTTTTGGCTCTGAGGGTTTCTCTGTGTGTGTTTACTGAAACACATCAGACAGTCAGTAATAAATAGGCTGGATGGAGGATGATTCCAGAGGATTATGACACTAATCTCTCCCCAACAGGACACTTCTCTCCCCCTTTCCCTCCTTGCTTCTTAGCTCTTTTCACTGATTTCCCTTCTATTTCAGTATCTCGCTCAGCACACTTGTGCTTTGATTTTCTTTATGTCTCTCTGGTTAGTTCACCTTGCTACCTATTTATAAAAAATATAAATGATGGACTGTTAATGGCATGACTGATTCTGCAGACATGACTGTGTGTTTGTCTGGGGTGTGGTTAGTTTGATTGACAGGTCTGGTCTCATGCACATTGGGCAGTGTCATTGGGTTCAAGGGTTAGACCCGCCTCCTCACTCCTTCCTTCATATCCCAATATGGTCACTTGTGGCTCCAAACAACCAACATGGCGATGTTTAAATTCTGATCTCCTGGCTTTAAAACGCAAGTCCACCAACCAATGGGTGAAGTCACGTTAGCTTTGTCCATTCTATAGACGGCCCATGAGTAAACAAATCCATCATAACCATACAGTGGCCTAGTTCATACCTCTATTTATCACACCTGATGTATCCTCTGTCAGTGAGGCACTCTTTTTTCATAATTTGCATCTCAACTGGGATTTGGATTTGAAAATGGGATCTTTGCTTAAAAAAATGGCTTGTTCATGTTCTAACTCTGTGGTCAATCAAGATATGAGCATTAAACAATAGTGCCTCAGGTTACATCAACAGCACACTCTGTTTGAATAAAGTTTGTAAGTTTTTTACTATCTGGATGAAATTTAATATAGAATTATAACACAGCCTTGGTCTCATTTTTTATGTTGTGCCCTTTTCTGCTGTTTTTTTTTCACTTCTCTGTCCATTTGCATCTATCTTCTTTCAGATGTGGCACCTTTCACAGTCTCCACTTCTTCTTCAATCTTTAATCTTTGTCGGGTTTCTCTCACGTCACTTTCTATGTCTTGTCTGGGGTTGCTCCTCGGTGCTCAGTTAAGAGTTTTAATAAAAACATACTTTACTTTCACAGCCATCTAGAGCCAACTTCATTTAATCACCCCTTCCTTTACCTCACTGCTAGGCTATAAAACCATTCAGGGAACAATAAAACCCAAACTATAACACAATCAGCTTCATCCCTGATTTTCATAATACTCTGTTGTCTTCATTAAGTAGTGCCACTGGTGCTTTATCCTCCTTAAGTATTTTAAGTTGAATGACCTCTGTGGAGTAATGCTGCTGACATGGTGAAAGTCTCCTAAAGTCACTCATTTCCCTTCCTTTTGTCATTTTTCTGGCATAATCTCTTACTCAGCACTCTGTCGCTCATGTAGCACACACCCTCCTCTGAAACAGGACAACTCTCCTGACTCTGCCTCTCTTGGTAGATCTGCTTCAGCCCCCAGGGCAGGAGGGTCCTGACTGCCAGCTCAGACAAGACAGCTCGTCTGTGGGATGTTCAGTCTGGAGTCTGCCTACAAGTCCTGGAGGGGCACACTGGCGAGATCTTTTCCTGTTTCTTCAACTATGATGGCGACCTCATCATTACAGGTATACAGTGTCCACACACACACACACCACATCTGACAACCATGTGTTAATCTGACAACCATGCGCTGGTAAAAATGTAGCCCCAAGCAGTGATTAAAATCCTCCCTGCCAGCTATCATATATGTGTAATTGCACATTTTCTATGAGAAGCATGCGACTGTGTACATCTGTGCAACCACCTGTTTGTGTCTGTGCTCCCCTGCAGGTTGCAGTGATAACACATGTCGGATCTGGTACGGACCCTGAGTCTCCTGACCCATCACAGGATCAGGCGGGCATGTACATGGACCCTACCATCAGCTGGTGTTCGCTTTGGATCATTGTGTTTCTTATCAACTGTAGATGACCGACTAAAACCTCCTTCAAAAAGTCTGTTTTTTTTCATTTCTGTAGTTCACTTCAGGTAGTTGAATTAATCCATGTTTTAAAGACATTTTGACACTTGGTGAGAAGACTGTTTTGCAGCTGGAGCCGGGAGGTGATCTCCTTAACAGTTCTGGTTTTACAGTGAGTTATCTAATGTGTATCATACTCTAGCATATTTTTTTTGTCTAATAGCATTTGCATTTACTTCCTGGAGTCTGGAGCCCGCTCCCTGCAACCTCACAGCAATGAAAAACTTTTGCATTACAGAAAAATTGTTATAGCCAGAAACTCCTCACAATAATGTTTTGTTGATTCCTGCACAGAGAGGATCTTCTCTAACAGAGAAAAGTACAAAGCTTATTACCCAAGTTGTCTTTAATAGTTCGGTCTTGATTGATAGGATTTGTAAAAACAACATCTAAATTGGGCTAAATTGAGTCTTAACACTTTTTTCAGGTGTGAACTATCTCAGTTAGTAAATGTAGTTTGTTTATTTCTTTTGCTACGTATTAGCGCCATTATAGATAAAGCTGGGAAAGATGCTATTCCCTGAAAAAACCCCAAAATCTCCAAAATTAAAGCGTTAAATTTATGAGTCAAAAACTGAGATGTTCTCTGAGTTCTTAAAGTGAAAAAACCCAAATCTACCAGGAAAAAAACGAATGATTTCTGAGTGTATAAAATCAAATATTTTGTAAGGAAAACAAGCAATACCTTGAAAATAAAGTAAAAAATCTAAAAAAAACCCAAAAACTTCACTACATGGATTCACCACATCTGCTGCTTACCATGTGTTATTGCTGTAGTCGATCATCTCATTCGATCCTTGCAATCTGATTGAAAGGGGATTTAGCAGAACATAATAACAACCTAATCATTACTCGATGTGGCGTTTTTGACATGTGGTTGATCCAAACTATTTTTCTGACTATATGTTGTTCTTGAATTATCCACATTCTTCAGCTCTCTAATACAAAAGCATTTATTTCCTTATGTTTTCTGTACATAAGCATTACCAGATGCCAAAGATAATTTTCTGATATTTTGTTCTCATTACCTTGTATGTTTCCTGTCATATGTACCTAAGCAGTATTTTCTAAAAGCACAATACACAGATGAAAGTTTATTCAGTAGCTTCCCAGCCTGCAAATAACCAAGGCTGCTTGTTTATTTCACAACACATAAATTTATTGATGTCAAAAGATAAATACATTCAGTTCTACCGTGACAGAGTTTACAGCTGAATTGTGTGCTTTTTTTCCCCAATGCTGATGTACCACTAGATTACCACTAAGTAGAGAAATAAACAGACCAAATCCACATACAAATTCAACATTACAAACCTTACTCTGTCTTTTCGGACATAGTAAAAGCTAAAGAGAGCAGTCCACTACTCCAAGGTGCAGCAGTTCCAAATCTACAGTATATACAGTACAGCTATCCAAAATAATCAGTTCTCAAGTAATGCAACTGAAATAACAGACTTACTCAGAACTGAATTTCAAAGTCACAACAGAGGTGGTATGTTGGCCAATGACACAACAAAGACATGAAGGTTTTGCTTATGTTAAGCAAACATGTATTTCTATCAGAAGAACATGTAAGAGCTTTTTCTGGGCTTGCATTTGAACGGCCTCTTTTAAAAAGTAGTATTGATACAAAAGTTTGGAGCACAATAAGCTGTGGGGGAGAATTTAACCTGATTTTCCTCTGTTCTACAGATACTTTGCTTTAGTTGTGTTTATAATAAATAAATAAAGATGTAATTTGGTTGTGAGAATCTGCAAATATATATATTTTTTATATATATAATCTGGAGCAGTTAAAACCTGCCATCTATAATCACTTCAAGGCTAGTTCATTCCCATCAGGAATGTCCAGCCCATATACCTACAGTTTGCTCTGTCTGTCTGTGTGTGTGTGTGTGTGTGTGTGTGTGTGTGTGTGTCTGCAGAGGTAAATCTGACAACAAAAACATGCTCTGGTTAAAGGGAGATTGGTCCATTCATAGCTGCAAACAGACAGACTTCATGGACGGGGTGAGAGTGATGAATTTCTCAAGTATGCTGATTGCATTGTGCTTTCAGCTTGCAGTAGGAGATACTTGGTGTGATCAGGACTGATGGCGGGAGAGGGGGGGGGGCAAACAGAGAATGAATGAGCATGTGTGTGTTTTTGTTTGCAGTATGATGAAGGTAGTCTGTCCTAAAGGGTCTCCAACAGCCAATCAAAGAGGCTGGACTGGAGAGATCGGCCCGCCTCTTCCTCCTTCTGGTGTAGTTTACAGAACTGGACCACGGCACCGAACAAGTCTGCGATCCGCCATGCCTTCTGTGACATCAGCTGGACGACCCTCTGGAACTGAGGGACCACAAAGAATCCAACAATCATCACAGGGTCAAACTTTATTTGGTTCTTTTGCAGTTATACTGGAGTAATATCAAAACAATACCAACAGTAGGAGAAGAAAATGGCAATGATACAATGCAATCAAGCTCTCTGATTTTATTTCAACTTGCCAAGAAGCACGCGTACCTTTGCAACCCTCTTCTCTTTGGACTTCCTAAAGCAGAGAGCAGGAAGGCCCAGCTCGGAGGCAGCGATCCACTGCAGGGCCACTCTCAGCTCTGAGTCCACACACTCTGGCTCGAGGTCGCAGTTTACCACCAACAGTTCCCTGAGGTTGCTACCGCCGCCTGCCGTCCTCGCTGGACTGCTCTCTGAAACATCAGGACATACTGTACCGAGGAACAGAACACACTGTGCTGGAGCGCCTGTTGTGCCCTGATGTTAACTACGACCATCAAAGCACCGTGGAGCTGCACAGACAACTGATTCTGGTCTAAACTTGCAGGGAGATCAAAAGCTAACATCTGCATGCAAATACACAGCATGTTCAGTTTCATCAAATAAAAATATCCTGAGCTGTGTTTTGCTTTGCTGTGGTGTAAGTCATTAAATAAAGATCAACTTTGGAATGATTTTTAATTATTTTTGACCATTCAGCATTCAGAAAGAAAACTGCTTGTATTCAAACACACATCAATCACGGAGGCCCAGCACCATACTGCACCACCGGTGACTCGAGGGCTGCTGGTGAGTAGTGAAGGAGGTGAATATTAACACTTGGGTGTATTAGGTGGAGGTGTATGACACTTAGATGATGAGAATCCATGCCTACACTTACCCAGCACGTTCTCCTTGGTTCCTGCCGGGTGGCCTTTCTCTGTCTCCTCACTGTGGAGAAAGAAAACACTGAAAACAGAAACTTACAAAAACAAAGGAACATTTCAACGTTATGGTGATGTAAGAGTTTGACATGAAGGAAACATTTATGTTGCTGAATCTTTGCATAAAGAGGGGAAACAAGGGCAAATAGCTATCCCATTGATAGCTAGGCATTGATGTGTTTATTTCATCTACAGCAACAAAGCCAATAAGTACATTTCCCCAAACTTTACTTTTTTGTATATACACATATATACCGTATTTTCCGGACTATTGAGCGCACCTGTCTATAAGCAGCTATTGAATTTTTTTGAACAGTTTCATGTGGTCCACTCTGACCACAGGCTAAATGTATCAGCGGCACGGAGCTTGCTAGCTTGTAAAAAGCTAACAAGCTTCGTGCCGCCGATACTGAGCCACACCGGTGTTAAAGCCACAGGGTTCAAAGCGTCGAAAAAAGCAGTGGCTTATAGTCCGGAAAATACGGTAGTTCACACGGATGATCTGATCTGTTACAGTTGAAATATATAAATCAGACCAAAAGAAATGCAACAGACTGCGGAGGCTTTTATGTCTTATATAGAGCAGTAGTGCCTGTGCTACAATTTAAATACATAAATCCAGAATGTTTGAGCATGAAAACATTAAAAAAATGCTGTCTGTGGACTTCCTGTCATAAAAAAAGTCATTATGGACAAGACTTTGAGAAGAAGACAGTGACATATATACCTGATTACTGTGCTCTGAGTGGGAACATCAGAAAAAGCATCCAGGTCCACCAGGCCTAGGCTGGATGTGCTGCTGGTCCCATTCCTGTAAACCAATGAAAGCAAAACAAAACAAAAAAACAAGAGCCAGTGTCATTTCTATGTTGTCTGGAGACATGGAACATGATCGCTGACTCATGAAGAGAACCACAACTAAGCGCGGCAATGCAGGTCATGTTGTTCATTAGCTGATGATTAACATATAAATAGCAGCTGCAGCAGAGTTGGACGCTCAAGCTGGGAGAGCTGGTGATTTCTGGTCTGGCAGCAAGCCCGTCTGAATATGGGGGATGAGGAGATTTGGAGGTAGTTTAGGCGAGTTAGGGTGGACAGGCAAGGCCGGCAGCCATGCCCTTGTGTCACAGCATGGATTTAGGGATGAAGTGGAATTACAGTAAGCAGGTAGATGGAGAGGTTGCAAGGAGCAGCAAGTGTTATGGTGGTGCTGAGAAGTACCCTTACAGCTGGTATCACTGCTACACTGAACACAGAACCGTACAGCTTCGTCTTTCCTCTATCAACTGTCAGTACCTTTAGAAATTAATGCATCTGAAAACGCAATTTAAGGTACTTAGGTTTTAATAACATTATCTGACCCATTACTGTGGATAATAACTTATTTAAAGCAAATCATCTTCTGTGCAGTGACACTAGTAATATTATTAGTTGGAAAAAGACATGAGAATTTGATGGGACAGAGAATGGTGTAGCAAAATGATCTGATCTAGTCTTCTGGTGTGTGATATCACAGTCCTGTAGCACTGCAGCCTACTACTGCAGGTACTGTGAGGTGCAGACAGGGTCGGGCCCTGTACGGCTTCTTGTGGAGTAAGCTCTCTGCCATACCCTGCTTCAGTCGGTGTGGATTTTGCAGCAGTGGGGAGTAAATTGGCATTGGCACAGGAAAACACATGTGTCAGTAGCAATGGGCCAATGAGAGTGGGGTGAGGGTGGGAGTAGCAGCGTTTGGAGCAGTATCAAGGAGCAACGGTTACTGACCCCTCGCTCAGCTGGATAAAACTACTGGTCTCCTCGTGGGGGTCATCTTCTGGGGTTATATGAGACCAGCTCCCCATGCTCTCTTCACTGCTAGCACTCATAGAACGCTTGTCCCTCTTCACTACTGCAGCCACCGCCACAGCTGGCCTGTCCCTCTCACTGCTGTGAAGAGCAAACCGCAAGATGGTGGGAGTGACCATCAACTGGTTGTGCACAAAGTCTGCTGCAAGGTGTTGTTAACTTTGGCCGTTGTTCCAATGTTCCCCTATTTAGTAATAACATACTGTGTAAACACTGCATTTTGGTGAAAGTAAAATGCATTTTTTGAAAAAAACAGTATCAGGAGAATTTCTACTCTAAAAATGATACATATACTCTACGTGAAGTTCTTACAAATGACAAGCTTTTGAATTTGAAATAACTACACACCACATCAAAAGAAAGCCAATTCATTTCAATACGTTTAATGCATCAGTAAACTGCATTTCCCACGGGCACTGTCGGATTTTCAGTGTTTTTCAGAAAACTGATTAAATTAACTCATAATCAGATGATTGAAGGCTGCCATCCTTGACAACTCTTGAGGGAAATCAGGTTTTATTGACTAGGCGAGTGAATGAGTCTGACACAAGGGACAAACAGATGCACTCCACTTGTTTCTGGATTACACATACAGTGAAGTGAAGAGGAGCATGTCCTGTGACTCTCCTGTGTCCTGGGAGACTTTCAGCTTTTTCTCTCATTAACTGATGACTCATTTTGAGGAACTGATTTTTACTTTTTTCTATATACAGATTCTATAACTTCTATCAGCTTCTATATGATCTGGATACAGATGTCTCTTGCACTTTACCATTACCGCTTATACATTTTCAGTAGTTTCATTTGATTCCAGATTGAGATGTACTATGCCCCAGTCTTCATTACCTAGGAATATCAACTAAAACCTCCTCAGGGAGAGTCAACCCTCCACTGCCTCCTGTGAAAGGCCACTCAAACCACTTTGTGTTTTCAGAATTACACTGAATCTTGCCACCTCACTGAGTGGCTGCCTTTCTTAAATGTCAGTTTGGTTTGAGTAAGACATATAATACTCAAAGTGTCTGACAATGCAGCATCCAACTTCTTTATTTTAATTCCATCAATGTATTTCTAAATACCCACGATTGTCTTGTGGTTTTAGCCAAGTGTGAGTGCAGCTTGTACTGATTAAGAGGAGTTCAACAGCCCCTCAGTGGATAAAAGATGAAGCTACTAAAAGCTTTCTTCAGTTAGTGTGAGTCACAGCCTAGCTAAAGGTTTATCAGACCTCACACACCACTAAAATAGATGTGTTTTCCCAGTAAATAGAGCTCCTGTGTACATGTCACACTTTGATCAAAGTCTAAGAATAGCTTTAGTATGCCGTAGACCTGGAGTTTATTTATTGATATGCTGATTTTTTGACAACTTTCATGTTTATTTTAAAAATAGCCACATAATTCTTTATTTCTCTCTCAGCCTAGTCAGACAGATTGATCTTTACTCTTCACATCTACAGTATGATACTGTTGCTGGGGTATAAAACCTCCCTGACTAAAGCTGAGTTCTCATACAGAAGGACTATGAGGAGTGTCATACCTGCTGCTGTTGGCAGTAGCTCTCTCCAAACGCTTGATAGCTGACATGTCTTGGGATGTTTCCTGAGGTCCTGTCCTTTCAGGGTTTAAAAGACTCTCTCCATCCTTCTGATCTCCCTCAATGTGGATCAGTGGCACATCTCTGTGGCCCCTCATGCAGGGTGCACTGCTGTCGCCGGCCCCTGACCCTAATCCAATGCTAGGATGGTCCTGGCTGGATCTACGCCGACTACAACTCAGATGAGACTGTTTGAACCCTCTCCTTCTTTCACCAACAGGCATGTATGACTGTGGGTGTGACCCAGACATGCCCCCAGTTGCATCTGGCTGTCCCCCAAGTGCAGACCTGCCGATATCTACGATGTCAGCTGCCAGGCGATTAGCAAACTGTTGCACATGAGGCTGAGAGTCTCCTGCAGCCTCTAACTCGATACTATCTTCAGGATCAGCAATGATCTTGTTCTTTCGCATCAAGGACTCAATGGAGCTTGACCAGGTCTCATGAATCAGCATATCAGTAATCTGGTCAGTCTTACCCCTTTGATAGAGGCAGGAGTCTGACTTGCACAGTCCTGCTGCTGACACAGAGTTGGTGGGGTAGATATTCAGCGTGTCTCCATGGACATTGCGAGCAAATCCATCAAAAGAGTTGGCTTTAATGGGTGAGTTGACAGTCAGTCGCGAGTCTGAGGAGCGCCGATCTGGGACAGAAGACTGTCGTATACAGAAGGGTGTTCGAGGAGAAGGGGGGAACAGGCTGTTGCTCCACTCTTTAGTCTTGGCAATGCCATACTCTTTGTTTTCCTTGTCCATATCCCGAAGCATAAACCTGTAGAACTCTTCTGTGATGCTCTCTGTACTAGACTGTTTAGACAGGCAGGATGAGGTCCTGACGTTAAGATGACCATTTTTCTTTGATGCAGCCTGTTGCACAGCTGCTGTAAGGATGCTGCTGGCATTCTTCCCTGCATAATAGTCCAGCAGAAGGTCAAAGCCTCTTCCCTCAGTCTCCATTTGGTTTACCATGAACCGCGAGAACTCGTCTGTGATGCTCTCACAGCTGGACTGCTTAGAGATCGAGCTGCCGCGGCTCAAGTTCTGACCTAATCGACTGCCGGGTCCCAGGGTGTTCGGGGTGCCTGAGGGGTCCGTGTCTTCTTCGGGTATGCTCTCATAGCTAGCTGCCTTCCCACGGCTCCACCTCTCACACTGCAGCCTGCTGCGTTGCTGGCCTGTCTTGGAGGTATCCACCACATTGAGTTCAGGGCAGTTCATGATCCTGGCCGTGACTTCGGAGGCAAAAAGGGCAAATGGGTCCTGTGGTTCATCGGGGTTGACCGATTCGTCCACCACCCGGTTGACCAGACGTTCCATTAGCTCTGGCTGCTCCTCTGTTTTTCTTTTGATCTCACTGAGGCGTGGTGCCCGATGTTTCTTAGAGGCTGCGCTGCTGCCCTGAGTCTCTTTCCTCCTGAGCACTGTACGGCAAGCAGGGATCAGGTAGGATTCTGGCCCTTCGGTAGACGCTCCTTTCAGGGCACAGAACCAAGGTTGTTTCCCAGTGGAGTTTTCCAGACAAATAGCTGCTAGCTCTGTGGCCATAGACACCACTGTAGCAGCCAAATCATCAGCATAGCAAGTAATAGGTGTCCTGGACTCTGAGTCCATTCTCAGAGAGAGCAGAGAACTGCAAGAGTTGAGGGAGGACTGAGGGGTGAGTGAGGACTGTCTGCTGTCACTGCTTGTCATTAGTCGGCCTCTCCTCTCTGTGCTGTGAACTGGGATTTCACTTAAAGGATCTCTGGTGGCGCTGCCCTGCTGCATCTGCTGGTGGTCCTGAAAGTCTTTGGCCTGCGAGGAGGCAGGTTTAGATTGACTCTGTCTGAATTGTGACTGCTGCTGTTGCTCTTTGATGTGTGCTGTGGAGGAAGAAGCAACGACATCGCTTTCCTCAGCCACATATTTTTGCTTCAGTCCTGGAATCATGGTTAATTTATCTATGCAGTGTAGCATGCCACTGTGGTTGTCGCTATTAGTGGACTGACTATGGCCCACTAAGCACTGTAATTGACTTAAAGGATCCTTGCTCTCCTTGGTGGCAGTGGCACAAGTATCTCCTTCTTGTGTTTCACATGACCCTTGGTCACATCTACTGATATGACTGATTTTTTTCTGTGTCAGGCAAAGAATATCAAACAGCAAATTGTTCACACTGTCTTGCAGAAAAACCTGGAGGCTTGGTGCTTCTTTTCCAGCGCCCTCAAGCTCCTTTTTCTTTTTTGCTTTCTCTAAAGCATGCTTGAATAAGCTGTCTGCCACCTCATTTATTAAGTCATCCACCTCTCTTTCATCCATACAGCATTTCTTTGGACAAGTAATGCCATCCACTATCTTGTTATGAGTGGTCTCCAGCAGGTGGGTTACACTCTTGTAGCCTTGTGGTTGAGTCAGCACCTCAGCTGCTTCCCTGTACAGAACCTCAGCAATGTTGGCACGAACTGCTTCAACGCTGGTACCCTCTGCCACACTGCAGTGCAGCGTGAAGGCTGCAGAGGCCTCGGCAGCAGACATCAGACCCCGCGATGCCGTGTAGACTTCGGCGGAGTCTGCGTCAGACTCACCGCCCTCTACTGCCTCCTCTGTTAGCTCCACAGCTGCTACAGCACCGGCCACCTGAGCCATGCCGCACATCGCTGAGGAGAAGGAGTAATCACCTCTCTCCTCCAGCTCCTGCTGCTCCTCCTCTGTGTCGTCTTCAGAAGCAGATTCAATGGTGAGCTGTTCTGTCAGCTGCGGGGCAGTAATGGTGCCAATAATACTGGCAGCGCAGGCTAAAGCCACCTCTACATGTTTGGATGCGTGTCCTCCATTGTGGTGGAGAATGTGAGCCTGTGTCCCATTCTGTGGCAACTCTCTGGCTTTGGCAGTGATATTGTGGTCAGCCACATGAGACACCTGGGTCTCTGGCCATTCTGCAGCCCCATCAGAACTGTCTGGGCTCTGAACTATGACAATTTTAGGGAGTTCAAAAGAGCAGGTGCGCTGTTGGGAAGGCTCTTTGGTTTTTGAAGGACTATTAGTTTTGGAAGGACAACTAGAGAGGGACACACTGACAGCTGCCTCAGAGACAAAGGAGGTTTCATCTTGAGAGAGTCGTATGAAGGCGTCTTGCAGTACCGACTCGGCCAGATTGGTGGCGTAGTGACCAGCTGATTCCTTAGTATGGTGGCTTGCTCGCTGTTCTCTTTTCACCTCAGCATCATCCCTGTTCTGGTGATGGCCCAGCTGTCCCCTGTGACATGCAAGTCTAACACAGTGTTTCTGCGCAACCTCGACCAAGTTCTCTCCCGGGTCACCGCTGTCGGGTTCTGTGGAGAGACAGGGAGAAGGACGGGGAATGAAAAACGTCCACACTTATTTGAAATCAGGATGCTGAGTGAGGCTCTCCAGGCTGTATAGTTTCAAGTTTACATGGGAAGATGTGGGATGACATTTTTTTTTACCCCCTGTGGTGTTTATAGTGGCTTAAGTCACCATGATTTTGCATGTCAACAAACAGAACTGTCAGTATCAGCTGAAGACCACATGTTACTTTGCTTTTTACTTATTAGTTGCCTTCAGGGATAAGACCTTACACAGTTACGTAGGTTCACTGGTAACTCGTGCTCAATCTGTACATTTTGTTTGGGATGCAAGAATATCTGACTGAATTCTGTCCTCATGAAGTGTAACTGCCACCCAGTGTATAAAATGTGCATGACCACAAAGTGAACACAAACACAAACTATGATGATTTAAAAAAGATGATGCATATGGAAAAATGAGGGACTAAATGGCAGGATTTTCTGTGATTGATCTGTAATTTTCTATGTTTTTCATTTGAGAACAAAGAAAAAAATACTCAACAATACAGTCAAAATACCGAGAAGCCCATTTGGATTCACATTAAAGACTTTTCTAACTTCTTTTCAGTTTTCATCAAACTGTATTTAGACTTTGACAAATTTTGCCAATTAAAGCACAAATGTAGCTGAAAACAAAACCTCCTCATGGGAGGTAATGAGGCTCACCATTTCTGAAGCCATCATCCTCGCTGTCATCTCCGAGATGTTCTGAGGCCGTCAGGAAATCTTCTTCTATGGACGAGATGGAGCGGTTGGTGTCGTCATCGACCCGCTGCCCGACTGCTCGGCTGTGCTGTGACTGACGCTCTTTTCCCCACTGCAGACCTATCAGGAACTTGTTTATCTCAAAGATGATGCTGCCAGGCGGGGTGGAGCGCCTCTTCCCTGAACACTGAACCAGGCACACACCTGTGCTTCTCTGCTGCTGTTGTCCTCCCTGAACAGAACATGTACAGATACCTGTTATTCACGCACACATAAACACAAACAGCACATACATGTGAGGGAATATATCCTGTCTCTGTGTAATGACAGGTCATCTTAAACAATTACTCAGAGTCGGGACAGTCTGAGGTTTAATGTTGAAAGTCAGACCACTCACAAAAGGACAATGTGGCCTGGATAACTCAAACAACCTCCTATCTTTGGAGGAGTGGGTCATCATGTACGAGGAGATGAAGGACATCCAGACAGAATAATTAACCTCCAAAATGAGATATTTCTCAGAATCAGACTGATAATACCAGAGTAAACTTGTGTAGTCTCTTTTATCTTCTCTTGATTGAGCATTTAATATATATTATTGACATTCACCATCTCCAGAGGCCTTCATTTAATGTTGGTTCAACAGAATTTCCATCACAATACACACTAACAAACATCAAGCTCCATGGGTACCAATACACATACACACAGTAAGCATGTATAAACACACAGTTAACACATACATATTATGTGTAAACAAATTCTAATATATTAGAAACATTGTGTACCCCCCGCCCCCAGTCTGTTCAACTTGGTTTTGTTCGATATACTATTAACTTTTTGGACCTTCTCATGCAAGTTTAATTGTCTATGCAGACTCCTCGGGCCTTGTATGGATTCTAACAGTGGTTTTCCTGTAATGAAGTATTTGTAGAGCTTAAAAAAGACAGAATATTGCATTTGAAGACAAATGCCAAAACTAGCTGCTAGTATGCCTATATTTCTAATGTCTTTTTTAAAAGTACTGTGAAAAAAGTGTTTTTTATTAAGCCCTCTATTGTTCTAGACTTGCAGGTTGAACCTCCTTTACATTCATCTGGCTAATGCATCCCATTCAGCAAACATTGGCTGATGCTGAGTCTTTGCACAACTAATGTAAACAATCAAAACATTTATATTTTCATACAGAAAAATGTGACTTCCATTTTTTGGACTCTCTTCAGACATACCCCAGTTTTTCAGTGTGATATGATGTGATTATATTTGAACCAAACAGCGTATATCAGCTTTATTTTACCCTAAATAAAAGTCCAATCAACATCTACTGTTTTTCTGGGATAGGTCCATGCTCTGAAACACCAGGATATGCTTTTTGCTGGAGTGAAATGAGGAGAAATGCCTCATAAAATGAATGCACATCCTCATGGGGATTTTTCCGGCACAAAAGGTTCAAATCTAATCACACAAAATTGCTGTACACTAGAACAGCTTGCACTCTCTGCTTCATAATCCAAGCCTGTTAATTTAAAGGCTGGGAACACAAGTAAGGATTTAAGGATCACTGTAAACTCACCTGAGGGGGGGAGTGTGGGTGTGTTTGGCAAGTGTCTGAGGACTCCAGGCCATCGAGCAGTAGGATCTCATTTTCCTTCGGCTGGTGGACAGTCAGTAATTCAACGAGCTTTGGCAGGTCTGGCGACACTGATGCCAATTTCTGCAAGACACATGACAATGCAAGATGAAAAGAAAAAAGAAGTCATTTGAAAACAGGGCATGTGTTCTGTGTGGTTCTAAGTGAGAAACTCATAGTTATTAAATCCATCCTGTGAGAAGTCTTGAAGCACGTTGAATAATTATGGATCGCCCACCACTGCCACAACCAACTGCAGAAGGCTGCGAAATCTGCATATTATCCAAACAAATCAAACCTCTAATTCTGGGTAATGATCTTGAATCCATGGCAACTGAGCCAATGTGTATATGTGAAATACAATGAGCAGTTCCTGGGAGATGAAAAGTGGGCAGGAGAAAAAGTGGAGCGTGTTTGAGTGGAGGGAACAAACGAGTGTGGATAAGGAATGGACTCACCTTGATGTTTTTGTTATCACGACAGTCGGTTTTCTGAGGGTCCAGATTTACAAAACAGATCTGAGAGAGAGAAAAAGAGAAAGACAGTTTGAAATAAAAAAGCGTACATCAAAAACTGAGCAGAAGTAGAGTAACTGCTGTCCTGTATATCAGATGTGAGAGTGCTGTAATGGTACTGCAGCTGCCACATTTTTGCCACATATTCTACGAATCCGACACAGTGATCGTGTTCCTCTAAGTGACTCACTTTTAAAAACTACAGCAGCTGTCTGTTGTGTCTGAATAACCACAATACGGCAGCACTTCTCATTGGCAGAGTCCTCTCCTAGCAGTCTCTCTTGTCTCTCTGGGGCTGCTAGCAGCAGGTGTAAACCAGAAATTATTCTTTTTCCACTCTGTCTCTCTTCTCCCACTTTCCCCACTCCTTCACAGTGCCTCTGTCACACTCTCTATCTCCGTGTCTTCCTGTCTCACACGCCTTCGCCTCTGGCTGCAGGTTTAATGGTCTGTGATGGAGTCCTCATGTCAGTGCTGGGAGTCAGGGACTGTCCAACAGCTGCTGTTTGAATCCACAGCGCACAGCCTCTGATCTAAGTTGGCGTAGCCAAGTTAGTCCTGTGTGTCTAAATGAATAAAGCACAGTTTCAGCAGCGTTTGAAGGCAGTGGGTCCCACTTGAGTGACTACACTCAGCGTGTATGTGCAGGGCACTGTGGCGCGCTTCAGGAGACGTGATATTTTTGCGACTCAGTCACGAACACACACATTTCTATATGTGTCTTACATCTAAATGCAAGCATGCTTGTCATTACCAATCCAACCCAGTCACAAAGTGAGTCACTGAGGCAGTCTCTCTCTTTTCAATGCAAAACACGCACAAGTATCTGTCTTTTACCTCTCATCTCCATATCTGCTCTACCTGCTGCTATCTTCCCCATTTCTTTCCTCTCTAGACCTGTGAAATATATATATATACATATATAGATAAATATATAGTTTCAAATAATCCCATCTTGACGCATATCACTGTTTGAAATAATTTCCCTTGAACATGCCGAGGTGTGTTTCAATTCAATCTGCCAAACAGTGCTCATCAGATAGCACATATTCCTCATGATGTTCATCTTTTTTTTCTGTCTGTGTTGTAATAAAAACACAATATATAAAATCCTGTCAAGGTATAGAAGCCACAGATATATAATCTTTACAATTTCCTCCTTTGAAATCATCTGTTTTCCCTTTCCCAGCTGCAAATTCAAAAATCAAGCAGCAACTGCTGCAATAAATGGGTCAATGTAGTCATGGTTTAATATTTTAAAATAGAGCTATAATTCTGCTATACTTTGCATATTTTCCACAGAGTCTGGGTTTGCTTTACTGAAAAAAGACTGGGATTAAAAAGAAAGGGACAATACCAGGGAGCAACAAAAACTGTCTGCAAAGTCAGACTGGATAAGTCAAAATGTCCTTCAGCTGAAGAGATAATGCAGTACATTCAGAAACAGGCCAATTTCCCCCCTCACCTTCAATCTGGTATCCTCCAGTCAAACATAATATTTTCCAAACTATCAAGTCTAATGTGATGAAAATTGCTGCTTGAAAACAGACTCAGTTGAGACTAAAAAAAACGTGAAGTCAGAGACACCTGACAATGATGGAATATTCAAAAAGGCTTTCCTGCCTCACCCTGGTCAGTGTGTTGTTGTTTTGTGTTGTTCTGTGTCCTTCTTGGATTCCAAGGATCACCTGTAACATTATTTATCTGAAATCCAAGAGACCTCTCTGTTACCTCTCCCTCAAAATAACAGCAATCTGCTCAGTGAGGAGTAAAAACAGTTTGCTCATTTGCCTGTCTGTTGCTCACTTCAGTTTACTCAGAGTGACGAGGACCTTTCTGTTAGAAAAGCTGTTAAATAGCAACAACAGACACACAACTTGAGATTAATTCACACCATTTACTGAAAACAAACACAATGTCCTGATACTACCTCTTGCTGACCTTGCTTTCTTTCAAAAAGAAACTCTTTTAAATTAGTTTTTAGTCATTCTTCTGAACACATACCTCATTATCTAGTTTGATTGAATTCTGAGGTTCATTCTGGCATCTAACTCGATTTTTAATTTCTACCCATACTTATGACATATGAAGAGGAGGTTTGGTGCTCTTGCTCAGGAGACCTCAGCAGTATTTGCTTGTGCTGCTACCGGATATCGTCCCAGGGAAAGCAGCAGCAACACCTTCTCCTGCCCGCCAGCACATCACCTGCATATCACCTGCAGGCAAAGTGATGCAAGCAACCCACAGATTTGACCTTGAGAGGGGTTTAAAGCAATTTAACCCGATCAGACGGTGAGAGCCAAGAGGCAGTTGTTCTACATTTGGGAAGCAGAAAACCATCTAGTCATCTGACGGTGACATAAGCCTGGGGACATGCTCTGATTCTATCAGTAGTTTTTTACAGACACGCCAGACGACGTGCGCTCGCATCAGGCTGCCTCTGAAGGATCGACCATGTAAATACCAGCTGAGGAAGATAATGACGGAGAGAGTAAAACAAATACAGAGGAAGAGACGGTGGAGGTCTCATGTGACAAATTGATACCACTGAAGAACAATACTTACTAGAAAGTGAGAGTGGTAAGAAGTAGTGTTGATTGTTAACCTTCACAAAAAAGGTCATGTTTCCACCTGTGATGGTTGGTTAGTCTGTCTGTCTGCTGTTAGCAACATTATGAAAAAACTCCTAAAAAGTTCAAAGTTATTTTTGAGAGGTAGAGTATTAACCAAGGAATCAATTATTCAATTTGGGACAAGATCAAAGATGGGATCCTGTTCAAAAAAATCCTGAAAGTCTGTATTACTAATAATGTTTGAATGTACATTGGTGAAGGATGACCAGTAAGGGCCAGTAAAACACCACTGCAGCATGGGGTTAAGAGAAAGAAGGAGGAAGTAGTAGGTACAAACTAGAAACAGTCACATCTTCAGGGACCTTGTTAAAAATCTACACACACGACGGACGATAATACTCTGAGACAGTTTGGATTATATCTTGGTGGAGGTGTGTGTCCTGGGAGTGCTTTCTAGTATTATGAATGTGTTAGAAACTTAGACTGGACAACTGGACGGTCTGAAAAGTGAGGCCATTGAAGTGGAAAAAAGTACAATACCACCAACGGCCACTAGAAGCTGGCTCCAAAAAGCTCCAATTTATTTCAATTCAAAATAGTCATTTTCATGATGAAATACTCAGTCAGTACATTTTTCAGTCATTTTGATGTCATTAGCTAAAGTTAACTTATTTGTGATCTGGTGGTCCACTTGAAAAAAAAACAAACAAAAGTAGATATCAGGCTTCATAAAGAGGAACATCTTTGGGTGTGGTTTGTTTGATTGACAGGTCTGGTCTTCAATGAGAACAGACCTGAACCTGAGTTTCATAGACATTGGCTCCTCACTCCTCCTTTCATTTCCAAATATGGTCACTTCTGGCTCAAAAAACCAACATGGTGACTTTCAAATGCAAAACACCTGGCTTCAGAAGACAGATCCACAAACCAGTGGATGAAGTCATGTTAGCAAACCAGCTAACCAGCAGAGGATATTAGCATGTCACATCCCTGTCCACCTGATAAATGTAAGATCAATGTTCCTTCTTGGGTTTAACTCTGTGTTTGGTCTCCACCCAATCCTGATGTAAATATTAAATGTTCATCCGCTTAATGTGCCGATTGAAACGACAAAATAGGAGCAAAAAAAGTTCCTTTGAGCTGACAGGTACTGCAGGGTTGTGGCCTCATCAGTCTGACTCTCTACAGGAAATCATGTGCTGCAGTGTTAATATTGTGGTCAGCTAAAAAAAGAAAAGGTAGCTGCGGGCAAAGTCAAACATTCATGGCATCCATCCAAACAAATACCATCATTAAGATTTTTCACAGCAGTACAAGATAAAGACACATTCTGCACAAATCATTTGAAGCTGTTTGAATATGTAACCTTTGCAATGCTGTGAATACCAAAACATCTACTACACAGCTTCATGTGGTGTCAGGTCCCTGGCTGTAGCAGAGATCTGGGTGTCTCTCCACATCTTCTCGCTTCACTAGGTGCTCAGATGATGCAAAGATGCAGCTGTGCTCAGCATCAGCACCAACTCTGGGTGACTCGGACCACATGTGCTGATGAGCCATGAAGGCAAAATTACACACAGGTGACCCAGGAAAATCTGGAAACAGCTTTGGAGACCAGCAGCAGCAGAGAAGTAAACATGTCTCAGTTGTATTATCAATAAACTACTGAATAAGTGTTTCTTTTATGATAATATGAAGGCTCAAAGAAATAAAAGAGAAATGTAAAGAGAACAAGGTTACATGTGGTACTGCATGTCTTTTTAATGTTACACCGTAGACTGCATAGAGAAATGGATGAAGCTAATATGTTGTCACCTGTTGGTGTGTGGGATTTTGCAGCCAGGAGAGTCACCATGTTTGTTGTTTGGAGCCAGATGTGACCCTATTAGGATGGAGGAAGTAGTGAGAAGGCAGAGCTGACCCTTGAAACCATGGATTAAGCTTCCTCTTTTTAAAGTCTGATATCAACTTATTTATAATTTTTTTTTATTTTTAACCACCAGATCACTGATGAGGAGAATTAACTTCAGCTAATGACATCACAACGACCTCTGGAAAAAAAATGATATATAAATTTTAGAATTGAAGTCAATTGGAACCAGAGTTTTTTGGAGCCAGCATCTACTGGCCAATAGGAGTATTTCACTATTTTGTACTTTCACATTGGCCTCATTTTTGAGCCCCACATGCTTCATCCATTTATACATACAGTCTATGTGTTGTTCTTTAGCATTGAAATAACTCCCTGACCTCAGAAATAATACTTCATAGTACTTTTCTGAAGAAAGCTTCAAAATTCCTGTTATTATGGAATATAAAGATGTCTGCAGTCTCAGACAATTTGGTGGAGATCAGATATGGATTATGTCTTGTTGGAGGTTTGTGTTATGTGGCAGCTTTGTCTCCTCTTGTGCCATCATACTGCACCACTGTACATATGTTACATAAAGGAGTAATTATGTGAATTCTAACTGTTCATTATAAATAATCATATTGATGCAGTAATGAATTCAATTTATTTAATGGCTACAGTTCATCTTTAGAAGTAATGATGTCACTTTCCTGTTTGGCTTGATCCAGCAGCCATATTCAGATGCAGTATGTTACTATTGGAGGTACATTGTGTAGACAACCAAGACACTAACAATGTTCACACACACACACACACACACACACACACACACACACAAACACATACAAGGGTTCAATTGTCCCAACTTATTTATGCATAAAATCCTATTTGGCTCAACTCTGCAGTGGGAAGATTTCTTTCTTTCTTTCTTTCTTTCTTTCTTTCTTTCTTCTACACACAGAGCCTTTGCAGTTCCTTAGCCAACACAACATTATGTGCACAGACGTGGTCAGTATGAGAAACCATTACAAACATCCAGTCTCCTTTGTCCATCAAAGCTTCAAGCCTCCTTCGCAGTTCCCCTCTCACCACTCACTACTCTGATCCTCCCACACACAGCTGCTGCTCTTGGTCCTTCTGTCTCCCTTTTATTTTCCTGTAACTGTGGCTCTTAAAAAATACAAATATTTTCATCAGACTAAATATTTAGTCCTTACTATACGTCTTTCTTCTCAAAAATGTGGCTACTTGTAAGAATTACTGAAATAACAACTGATGTTTTGGCAACAGGTGAATCAAATGCATGGGACAAAGTTCTTTACCTCTGCTTTTGTACGCTTGTCTTCCTGTGGCTGTCCAAAAATGAGAAAAATCTGAGGCATGTTTTCCATGTCCCTGTGAATCTTTACTGTTGCTGTTTGAAAAACGTCCACGGTGTTGCCACTAACACTGGTTCATTCTCACGCTGAGGACACGTAACTAAACATAGCCCCCTGTATTGTAATGTGTTTTGACTTATCTCAGTAGCTGGCAACTTTAATTATAATTCATTTTAAGTTTAAGTTAATTCAAATGAATTTTTTGGAGGGGAAACAACATCAAGGCTCAGTGACTCCGCCATATTAATTTTGCGACATGACCCACAAGCTACGTAGTGCTGGGGCAGAGACCAGACAAGCATGCTGATCGCACAGACTGGTGACTACGAGAAGCCTTATGGTCACACATTTAAGTACATGTTGGTAAAATGTACAACATCAGCCGGTCACAAAGCATAAAGGGGAAGATCACATGATGAAATTACACGTGCTGCATCATCGAGGTGGTGAGCTGCTCTGGTAGTTTTCATCAAGAAGTCTGCTGCTAAAAGTTAAAATATATATTGTGCAAACATTATGCACCTCATCACCAGCTGTGCCTTTCTGCTGCTGGATCAAATACACACCAGCTCATATAATTATTTCTTGGCTGAGAGTAGCTCAGCTTGAAGCCCCGGGCTAAAGAAGAAGCTGATGTTGCCCTGGTTCTTCTCACTACTTGAATAATATGTAATGGAAAATGGTAAAAACTGGAAGTGTTTATTGTAATATCATTGGGGAATATACACGTCCATATATGCATTCACCAGAGGATCACACATACATCAGTAAAATGGACAGAAACCTCTAAAGGACTGTGAGAAACATGGCTGACAGCGAGTTATGAGCAGGTCCTCAGCGGCTGATGTTGAGAAGCTTCTTTGTCTCTGAAATGCATGAATTTTAATGTGTTATTTACACATTTGGAAAAGTGCTAAGGTGTGTTTTCATCTCAACGTTTTTCACAATGTTTTAATGCACAGAGTCGTCATGGGAACATTTTTTCTTTAACACATGGAAAAGATGTGTTTGCAAATAAAAAGTTTAACAACGTGGAAATAAGATGGTTCAATCAATATTGCCTCTGCTACCTGCAAGCTGTTACACTGTTTCAGCCTTACGAGATGACATGAAGCTCTTTCAACCACCGTCCTCTGAGTGTGTCAGGGTTCAGATTGTATTGGTTATACCTGTGGAGGCAGTCAGGTCGAGCTAAAACTGGATGTGAAGTTGAAGATTTAACAGTCAAACCTTCCATCAGATCTCCAAGCCACAGCAGAGACAGCACTTCTGTACTTGAACTATGTCCACGCTGTATGTTTAGCTGAAGCAGCTCTTGGTCTACGGTGCACTGACCAGACTGGATCACCAACTGGGCATGGTGGGAAACTGCAGCGGGACCCAGACTTGGAGGGTCCTCACTTTTCCACCAAACAACAACTGGTGCTAGTTCTGTGCTGGTGCTAGTCCTGGTGGTTAGTTGGTTCAGATCCTGTTTCTCCTATGAACCAGTTTGTTTTTCCATTGGCAAGGAGTCAAGTTGGGGCCACGTCACCATAAAACAGGGGTCCCCAATCCTGGTCCTCGAGGGCTGCTATCCAGCATGTTTTGGATTTGTCTCTCTTCCAACACACCTGATTCAAATGACCAGCTCATCATCAAGCTCTGCAGAAGCCTGATAACGATCATTTGAATCAGGTGTGTTGGAAGAGAGACACACCTAAAACATGCTGGATAGTGGCCCTTGAAGACCAGTTTTTGCAGCTGGGGCCGGTTCTCGCGGCGGTGGAAACACAACAAACTGGGGCTAAGTCAGAAACTGCCCCCGAACTAACACTGGAACCAGCTTGGTGGAAAAGGGGTTCAGTGCCCATTCCAATGTGGTAATTTGAAGAATAATATATACAACTATATCCTGATTTAAAAAAAAAAAAACTGATAAACTGTGGGTCCACTAGAAGCTGAATGGTGAAGACACATACTGCATAACCTTATTATTCTTCCATTGTGCATACTCCTAAATTAATTTCCCCAAAAATCAAACTTAATATCTCAAACCAATTTGGAGCAAGGTCTTGTTCTTTACTTTTGCCCCTTGGCCTCCGAGCAGATTAGCCTTTCATTTCTGATATGATATGTTATTAAAATGCTGATAAGGGTGTTAGGCCTTGACCTCATAATTTAACTCTGTATTAAAAAACACGGAATTTAATTAACTGTACTACAGACTCATATCTGGATTGCTGATATTTACATTACCCTGATGTGATTGTGTGATATTGACCGGGGGGGGGGGGCTTCTGGTTTTTTTAACGAGAACAGGTCTCACTTCAGAGCACAACATTGCACCAAAGGCTGTAAGTTGTCATAAGGTGCGAGAGTCCAAAGTAAAAGTTATAAAGAAGGTTGAAGAGAGGAAGGAGAGGGTTTCTCTTCCTGCTCTGATCCTGCTGTAAGTCAGCGCTCCTGCCGCGACTGATGGCATATTTATTCTGTTCTCCCTCTCTCTCTAGGCCAGGAAGGGACAGGTCAGGACACAGCACACTACCCGACTGTGAAGTGTTTGAATCCAGTGATGAATGGATCACTCTCCTCCAGGGACTACAGTTCACAGCAGGAAGACGGATGGGAGAGAGTTGTGGACAGTGTTCAGGAGACGCTCTGCAGGCTCACTTTCAGCTTTGCATTTGAAAACAAGAGTGTGATTCTAGCAATAGTTTTGTTTCTTGATCATTTTGTTCAGGATATTGGTCGCTACTGCTCGATATTACAAGCAGGGTTAAATAAATACATCAATAAATCTAAACCCACTCCACGGTAATTAGGAAACAAAAACTACAAGGTGCTGGTCTCTTCAAAAATGCTCAAGCCATTCAGGGGTGTAATGAAATTTAATGTGACTACCCAGCAACATGACACTTCTCTGTGACTTCATGCATTAAAACATGAGTGAATGATCAAAGGTGACAACATGATGCAGCTAGAGGTGGGTGATGGAGCGAAATACAGAAAATCCAAAGCTTTTATCTTTTATTTAGTGCACAGTTTTTGGCCTTCTGTACTCACTATTTTAGACTGTTCCTCCCCCTGACTACATAAAAACAGATTTTTTTTCTCTCTCTCTCATAAAAACTCAACCCATTGGAATGATTTAAAATAATTTGGATATCAAGGTTGATCAAAAAATAAATCTCTGAATACATCAGCTTTTAATACAGTCAGAGTTTTCTATTTCTAATCTCCAATCAGCAAAACAAAATGACTAATCCTCATCACCTTGTGGTCTGTCCTTCCTCCTCACCCTCGACTGACCGAGTTCTCTGGCGACTCCTCTCATTCGGTTTGCGTCACTGTTCACTGTCAAACCCTGTCCTGCTATCCATGCTTGTCTTGCTGTACAGTCCAGGCCGGGATGGAAAAATTTATTTCTCCCACAGTGTCATCGATCGTAAGCTCGCGTTTGACTGATTGGCTGCGTAAACCACCGAAAAGCTGAACAGCAAATTGAGAGTCAGAGAAGCAATTTGTCACGTCAAAGTCCAGGAGCGACGCTGCGGGAGGACGGGCCGCATCTGTTCGCAGTCCCATTAAAGTTCCCTCTGATTCACACAAAACAGACACAGAGTAAAGAAAAACAAACGACTGTTGTTTTGTTTATACAAAAACCGTGAAGTTGAGGCTTCTGTTTTTTTTTTTTTTTTTTACATTACATGAAATAAAATGAGGATACAACTGTCTGTGTAATGCCAATGATACACAGGAGCTTCAGAAGTGGCGTCTTCTGCAGAGACAACTATTCCCGAATACTGTCTTTGTTTTCAAGTGTGGACTGATCATAAATAACATTACAAGTAAAAAGGAAGGAAGAGTCACTACATATACTTACTCAGACCCTATGTAATGATTTTGGATGATGTACATGAATATAAATGAACAAATACTGTACATGTATGTCAAAGCTAGGTCAGCTATATAAACATCTGAGCCGCACTGACGACAGAGGCAGGTTCAGTACCTCCAACAAACTGGAATCTCGAAGAAATAGAAAGAAATTCTGAAAATATTTCAGTTCAAACACAGGCACAGTTGTTTGAGTCTTATGTGCATCTTGCCCTAGAAAAAACAGCTTGTGTCTGGGGGTTTCAGGAACATTCAATTCGGCATGCTCACACTTACAAAGTGTGACATGAGTGTGTGAGAACGGTGCTCTTTGCTAAATTACTGCTATTCCTGTTACCTTGGTAATGATTATCAAACACTTGAGGCGTCTTTAAGGGAGGATGGTGGGGAAAAAAAAAGTCAAAGCCCTTTTCTGTGTTACTGGCATTTATTTTACACAACCAACTTAGACATGACAGAGAGAATTACAGTGTCTTTAATTTCTGATCCAGCAATGATTTCATGGGGATGATGAATACGCTTCAAAACAATGCAATTTGGATCAATTACAGTGTGTAGTATCTGTTGGATATCAATATCTGTGTTAACCTCGCAGAAAAACATTAACTGTACTATGAACTGAGAGAATTACACAATTGTAGCCCTAGTATGCAAATGTACTATGCAGCTGAGATAATTGAGGTAGAGAGGATTGTCATCACATATTTGATCATAAATATTGGAGAAATTTAAATCATGACCTGGTGATGGCACTAGATGAGAAGTTATGGGGTGATTAAACTTATTGTACTGAAGGGAACCTGAACGTGTAACAAACATCATGGTCCAGTAACTACTGAGATATTTCAGTCTGGTGTTTCTAGAATGGCTAAAATAAAGTTTTATTCTCTAGAGGATAAAGAGATTACCACTGGTTGTAGGGGTGGGTGGCATATTGACTTTTAATGGTTTATCGATATATTTTCAAACACGATATGACGAACAATACCATTTATATCAATATAGGTTGATGATGCCTTAAAAAACACTTCCTGTTTCCTCGGCAAAGCATTAATAATAATACTAATTATAATGGCTTGGATTTATATGGCGCTTTTTTTCTGGAAGTCCAGACTCAAAGCGCTCGCACAGAGACCATTATTCATTCACTACCGGTGGCGGTAAGCTAAGCTAGCCACAGCTGCCCTGGGGCAGACTGACGGAGGCGTGGCTGCTAATTTGCGCCTACGGCCCCTCCGACTGCCACCAACCCATTCATCCAACAAAGTGGGTAAAGGGTCTTGCCCAAGGACACACCGACAATGACTGGGAGGAGAGGGAATCGAACCACTGACCCTTCGGTTGGTAGACGCCCGCTCTACCACTGAGCCACTGTCCCAAAGCATTGTCAGCATCTTCATCGCTCCCCCTGATCTCTGCTCTTTCACACTCTCCACACAGCCCTGCCCCCCCGCCTTCAGCGCAGGGTCCTCGACCTATGTCAGATTTCTGTTCCTACTGCACAACGTAAGTTGATTTTTGTCATAAACCAGAATTAACCCTTTTTAACCTTAATTAACCTTTTCATCGGCATTACCCCGAGATTATTGGCACCCTGAATGGTGACTTCCTGGGAAAAATCACAGATACTCAACATTTTTGCCTACCTCTTGTCATGACAGGCTTGTGGAAGCTGCTTGCATACTGAGTAAATTTGCATAAATAAATAAAAACAAGCAAATGAACCGGTCTAGCGGTCTGTTCTGTCTGGGTGTATGGATGTAGCACAATCCAACCGGCAAATGTATTCAAAGCCGTCTTCCTTGTATAGCACCGCGTGATGATGTATTCATCCGCTCTGCTCGACAACTAGTTCCCGTTAAAATTTGTTTTAATGTCCTGAGACTCAAGTTTTTCTGTCCTGATTGTCTTTGAACAGAGAGTAGTAATAGTAGTAGTAATAATACATGAATTGATGTATTGTGCTTTTGCTACCACTAGAAGGAAGAATAAGTGTGTCCACAAACAAATGTAATAGGATTAGATATAGTGTCCACAAATGAGGATGACACTGTAGAAAATCTAAAATGTATGTACGTATGACGCAGGGTCTCAAGAGGTTAATGTTATCTGTAGAAAAGGCCAAAAGGAGGTTGCTATCCATCTGCTTTAATCAAAGTACCTGTAATATCTCACATGTGGCTTTGACTTACAACTGAACATTTTAAACTCGAAAATACCGACATTTGGTCTAAAAATACCGAGGTATCATTTTTAGCCCATATCGCCCAGCCCTGAGTGGTTGTATAAGAATTTATTTGTTGGAAGAACTTCATAAGAACTAGACCTCTTCACATGCTTAAGACTGGCCTCATTGGTCTTGTAATCAAATCTGGATTAATATGTGGAGGCTCTGAGCACAGAGGTGTAGGTCGTGACTTAGAGATAGCACTGTTCAGTATAAACCCAAGAAACACCAAAGAAAAAAAGCACTGCAGATATTTTACAGCTGAAGGTGAGAAAATTAATTTTACCCCTGAGGGGCTGAAATCAGGCTATCATCTCAGTGTGGGGTGAATATGCCATTCTTAGTGAAAGATGTTATTAGAGAGAACAGATTATGTACTTCGCACTCTGTCTTTAATGACTTCAACCTACAGTAGAGATTATGCAGAGGTAACATATTTTATTTTGGAGCATTTATCTGGTTTTAATTGTACAAAAACTAATAACATTTTACTGAAGCACTTGAAGGATCAAACACTTGTCATTTTTTTAACAAACATCAAATGAGTGCCTTTTAGCCACTGACACATAAACGTCGTGAATGCAATTCATGCTCGGCTTGCAGTCAGAATTGGGCGACAGCGAGGATTAAGCATGTCTGTCCCTAACAGCTAAAAGCTTTGTATTTTACAAAGACCAGTGTCCTTGTCTAAACACGAAATGTCTTTAGTTACCAAAACACATACAGTGCCCAGAATGTCCTCACATCCAATTCTAATGCAAAATGAGGATTAAAAACTACGTGGTAACCTACTGGATATTGAATTGAGCCTATAGCCAACTAGGTGCAGTACTTTGAATCATGAGATCTGGTGACAGGATGTGAAACAGTCTGCCTCTCTGTGCCACTTCCAATAACCATGATAATGTCATAATTTCTATTTGGGCTAAATCCATCCCAGCATGCACTGCACAGAAAGCAGACAGAGCTGGAAAACGGCTCGTTAACAGCCACACAAAATGTACCAGCACACAAACACTGAAGTGGTGTTTTTAATAGTTCTTAAAATATGCAGTCTGTCAATTCAATTGGTCCAAAGGTATTTGTTACAATGCACATTGTGGTATACATATTTCATTGATGTCATGTGAATGTTTTGTGTTATTATCATATATAAATTTATGTACAAAGCTTCATTTTTTACATGATGAAATTTGGTTCAAAACAAGAGGCTTAAATGACATTTATTAAAATAATATCATGTTCAGAGGAAGCATAACCAGACACACTGCTGGTTAGCAAGTATAACTGGTAAATGTGATTAGCAGGAAGCAGATGTTAGCTACAGCAACAGTGTAACCCTAATCCAAAGAGAATCAAACTACTAAGTGTGTTACAGCAGAGACGACCAGTCTAACTACTGACACAACAGAGAGGCTTATTTCAATAATGTGATTATCAAGGACGCCCTGAAACGAAATATGAGCTTATAAAATTCAGAAAGCAGAATGCAATAATATTATTTACTACAGCTGCTTAAAGAAAATGTTCTGGTATATTCAAGCAGCAATTTGCATATGAAAAGTGATGCTCTTCTTTCAGAGGCAAAAATAACTTTCATTCATGTCTCTAACATGTGCCTCAGCAAGGGGGAAAAGAAAATTCAGAAGTGATACTGTTTATAGATTTTCATTTGAAAATTAGTCAATAGTTGCTTCAGGTGATTTTTTTCCTCTTCCATCAATTACCACATTAACAAGGCACTTGCTACTAGTAACATATCTCCAGGCAGAAAAGCAGCATTTCACTGCCCTCTCTGGGTCAAGGGTTCAACAGCAGCGTGCTTTAATGCCCCCACAGCTAACGGTGATGTCACAGTGTACCGCTGCACCTGAACGTCCACTTGTGCATCACAGCTGAGAAACTAACCCGCTCCAAATCATCAAGACAGGGGATTTCCAGCCTCTGTTGTGTTGCTCTTTAAACACAAATCGCTCCAGTAGAGCGGCAAAGTGGCCAGCTGTGAAAGACTGTGGTTATGTTGGGAATTGCAGATGTTCAGGTATTTTTATGTGCAACGTCAACTCCACCTTTCCCAGCAACTCCTCGGTCAAGCTGCTGCTTCGTAGTCAGCACAGTCGGACAGGTGTTGTGGTTGCACAGCAGTTAAAATCTATGAGCGTTATTAAATCTCGCAATTGTTTCACGTTCACTGCAATATTGATATTTTATGCTTCCACATCAATAATAAGTATCTTTGTAACTGTGTAAATGCACACATCATACATCTTCTTTACACTGTTGAATAAAAAGAAAAGCCAATGTGTTGCACATCTGTTCTGTCAACACAAGATGTGAGACGCATCACACCTGGTGAGCAAAAGCCGACAAGAGTCAACTACTAAACTGTCAACTACATAGCAGAAAAGAAGCGCCACTAACCTGCTGCTACATTTTTTTCATTTTTACCATCCTCATGCCGAAAGGCCACGCGGCAAAAGCAGATCAGAGAAAGAGCGATTTCTACACGTCATGTCGCATCATTTCTACCATAAATTTCAAACTGTTTTCGTGCTGTCATTTAAGCACAAACACGCCTCCTGCAGCTTAAAGACTCAACACTACAATTGAGTTGGCCCAGCTTTGTTGCCAAGGCGGTGCGCATGTTTCATCACTCACAGTATGCTACTCACCATGGTGCAGCTGCCCTCTGTGTCATCATCCAGCAGGCCCAGTCTGCACAGAGCTTTCTCATTCTTCAGCCAGTACTCGGACGAGTCCAGCACACTGTTACTGCACAGAACCTGCAGCACACAGATAAAGCATTGAAAACACACGACACAAAGACACACAAATGGAGCACATGACTGCACACACACACACACACACACCAACTGAGTCACCCATTCACTTTCATCTGCCAGTCTCTGTGTTTCCCTTCAGAATGATGGGATCAATTGACCTTTCTCCAGGACCTTTATTTCAAGATAAGTGTCCATGGCACAAGGTCAATAATCTGTCAGCAACCCAGACACAGTGCATTATATATGGACTGGTTAGTGTGCTCCTGTGTCCCTGCAGCAACATCCTAATGAAGCCTTTAGGATGAACCCCGCAGTCACGCCGCTGCTTTCGTCAATGACAGACAAGTGTCTTGCTGTCTGATGTACTTGTGTGTTATAGACTTAGCTGTTTTAATAAGAAGCCAATTACAACCATTTACGAGGATGAAATTAAAGAGTCCCTTGATGCTTATCGGGGTTTGACCATATGGTATTTATGCTAATTTATTTGTAAAAGATGAGAGACTATTTGTTGTGTTCAGAAAGTGTGATTCAAACAGTCTGCAGAAGGTAAATAAAATGCTTCTTATGCAATTACTATGACATATGACACCTGCTTGTGAGTTCTCACTGGGTATTTTTAGTGACAAATCGTGCCCCCTCATGCTTGCACCCTCTGGAATAGACCATCTGTGCAGGCCTTCAGCCAGGTAAAGGTGACGTAGACTCAGCTGATCTCAGTGGGAGCGAGCATATCAGAGGAAGCTGGTACAGGTCAGTGGAGCCTGAGGCCCAATTATAAGAAAGACATCACCTTGTGGCTCTACAGGACACTCGAGTAGAAGTCAGTTAAGATCATGAGCGGTAGGCTAATTAGGAACATCAGCGAGCCCCCCCCACACACACACACACACATAATGTACAGTCAGGCACACGCAAATAGACCCAGACACACTTTGAAAGGAAATTCAATCTAGCCTCCACCTCAGCCCACTGATCTGTACTATTTCCCCTCCTGTCTCTCTGGCACTGGGAGATGATAAATCTACTGGGCTGACCTGAGGGCCTGGCTGTTTCTCTTATTACACAACCCCTGGGTGTCACTGGCACCCAGAAGGAGGAAATGAAAATTTCTTGCACTGCTGGAAACACACACAGAGATAAACTGATGGGAAGAAAAATATGACAGACAGGTGCACACCAAGAGAGAAGAAGAAGAAGTGGCAGACAAGTGGTCACAGAGCAGAGTGAGGAGGCGCACTGGAAGGTAGACGTATACCTCCATTACAACGCAAACACTGTTTTTTTGTTTTTTTACCTTCTTGCAGGCGCTGATGGACGAGGCGACGGTGCTCTCTGTGCTGCCTCCCTCCACCTCGACAGACTCTGAGCCTTCAAACATGGCAGACGACTGGAAGTTACTGCAAGGCAAAGGGGCACAGAGTTGGCTTTGTCAGAGCAAGTTCTCATCAACACTCCTTTTCAAAAAAAAAATCTGGAATCAATAAGGACTGATTATCCCCACTTTGACGTGAGCAGCCCATTGGCTGTCACATTTGCTCATACTGTAGAGCTGTGGCAGCTTTCCAGTGAATTAACCAGACAGCCACTGTCAGACAGAAGAAGCATTTCAGTATCCTGTACCAAAGGCTTAATTCCTTCACCTACGCCATTCAACAGCTGGTGAGACCAAGTCGACACAGTTTTGAATGCCCCAGTTTGTACTAATGAAAAATACGAGTTTTTGGCCAACCAAGGTGACATCTGCCATAATGTGTTGAAGAGTTTTGGATGTGTGTGCATGTGTGATGTGTTCTCTCTCTCTCTGCTTAAATTCCATAAAATATAAATGGTAATTACATTTATATGCTTTTTTGACCTTAGCAAGGTCCCAACGCGCTTCACAAGGCAACTCATTCACCCATTCACACACACTCACCCACCAATGGCTACCAAGCTGCCATGCAAGGCGCTGGCCATCATTGGGAGCAACTTAGGGTTCAGTGTCTTGCCCAAGGACATGTCGACATGTGGACAGGAGCTCGGGATCTAACCCACAACCTTACGATAGGTAACCCGCTCTACCACCTGAGCAACAGCCGCCCTAAAACAATCATGAAGGCAACATGTTGGACCCAGCAGTGAACAGCATTTTGCAGAAGGCTTCCAGTGTGAGAGACCCTCAATTTCCAATTTCTAAGTGAGAAAATAAACTGATATCACACAAACACTGCATGCTACTTAAGCAATAAGGCGTCCAGCCAACATGGCCATTTTAACACAGCTTCATACTTGACTTTGACAGTGCTGCTGATAGAGGACTGTAGCAGGACAAACACAAAAATACTGCATGTGACCTTGATTCGGTGCATTAGACACAATCATTCAGCAAACTGTAGTGATGGGGATGTCTGTCAGACGACGGTGAGCCTAAAAACAACATAACAAACTCAAAAATCCCAGGAAGGCGTCATTATCCTCTGTGCATGCTTTCACTGAGATAAGCCAAATCGAAGCTTATCTGGAATGGCATTAATGAGGATCAATTTGGAAAATGAAGAGGCTGGGGATGCATATTTAAATAGGAACAGCTGTTTTTCTATAATCCACATATTTCAAAGCAAATTAAAAGCATTTCATTTAGAAAGCCCCCGGGGATCACACAACTGTATCTATTTGCAGTTAATGAACATGCTTGATGTAAATAATTGTGTCACAGGAAAAGTGAGTTTACAGTGAGTGGTTGGACAGACAGAAAAAAACATGATGTACTGGAGATAAGTGATGTGCTTGAAATAGGCTGCTGTATCTGCAAGGCATACATCAAAACAGCCATCCAACACACCAAGTGAAGCAATGATTCTGCGGTGAATATGATGGATGCATGCAGAAAACTGGAAAACTATATGCAGTGGAAAAAATGTAAATGAAAAATACTGTAAATAAAAAAAAAGAAAGAAAGAAAACATTAAAAATAGATCGGTCTGTGGTTTTATCATGCAAATGTGTGACTCCCGCAGAAAACCCAAGAAGACCAGCGGAAAAGATTTGTCACGCACGACCTCCTTTTTAATCTTTGCGCTTAACGACCTTTCCATCACGACGCGGTGATGATTGGCAGGTCGGTGCGCTCTCCTGCTCCAGGGGCCCCAGGTACCCACCAGGCATCACCTGCTGTGAGGACACAATTAACCCCTGAAATGTCTGCTTTTTTAGACATGTCAGGACCTTCGTGTAATTTACTGTGCAAGCTTGTGTGGTCGGTTGAGGATTCAAGGACGAGCAGGCCAGTGTACTGATACAGAAAGAGGCAACTTTTGGTGATACAGCCTTTTGATTTCACCGCTTTGGAAAGCATTCAACTAAACAAAAATAATCAATATGACAAGTTGAGATCCAATTAAAAAGTGTAGAAATTTAAATAATTTCTATAGAAAATGTGGCTGTACATATTTACAGATAATTTTTTATTAGTCAGTCCAGCAACAAGGAGCATCTTATTCACTGCACAACGCTGAGAGTCCTATAGGACTGTGTTTACAGCATGGATCAGTGCGCTTTTCTAACACAAACTGGCACTCTGCAGTCTAAAATTACATTGTTCTGAATCAATACAATATTAAATGATATGGCGCATTGGTACATCATTCTCACTTCAGTCAAGTGCTTGCAAAAAAAACAAAAAAAAACCAGCCCAAATACTGTATCCCAGAAGCGTGCTACAAATATCGCAGCAAATACATATGAGAAATATTGTAGGAAAAAAAATGTTAAGTTTCTCTACAGATGCAACAGAAACACCATAAAGTCTGGATATCATGCATGTGACTGAAGTGTCTGTAGAGACATTATCTCGTTTTGGATGATGCGCCTATGCTCATCGACATTTGTTTTGAAATATCGGTACAATAAACAGTGTCTTACCTCGGCGTTTTCAAAAGGCACTTTGCGCCTGCCATTGTTTCAGAAAATAGCCAAACTGTCCACAGCCGGTGTGATTATTTCCTGTGTGGGGGCGAGAAGACACGGAGAGGTACAGCGGAGCGCCTCGACGCGTAATTGTCCCCGGGACACTCTCCGGTCCAGATGCGCATCCCCGACCGAGCACTGAAGGAATCCCAGACTGTTTCCTCCTGACTGGAGCAGGACTCTGATGAACTGAGCCCCACGGTGTCAGCAGCAGCAGCAGCAGCAGCAGCAGCGGTTCTCCACTGCCTGCCCTGCGCGTCTGTCCGCTAAGTACCGAATGAAAGCGCAAGAGCCCCGCATGGATCAAACGTAATGAGCTGCACGACGCAGGCAAGGGCATGGATATGGCCAGTGCGCGCACATGCTGACGCACGCGCATGTGTACAAACAGACGCACGCGCACACGTACGTAGTTGTTTTGCAACCAATACACCACAGCTGCAGAAAGCGAAGTTAACTAAAGTATAAAGCATTTTTTGTTAAAATAGATTGAATTCGGATTTATTTATTGAACAGTGATAAAGGCAAGAGGGTTTGTACAGAAAACACACAGGTTACAGAGAACTACAAGCTCAGATAGCAATTACAGTGGAAAAAAATATATATATCAAATAAATATCTCCATCACAGCTGAAACAGGTGACTGTCAAGGCACATGATCTGTAAAAAAAAAAGGGAAGAAATGCAGGCTTTGATGTTTTACCTGAAGACCTCAAACCTTTCTGTCAGCTGCATGTGAAATTCATTTTCATTGTTTCCCCCGTCAGTCACTGCTCTTGTTAGGACTTGAGGCCAAAGCAACAGATTCTGTGGCTGACCTGCCTCTTGCTCATTTGCTGATAATGATCAAAGCAAAACCAAAACCTGTCCACCGTTACTGTACAGTTGAGTATGACCAAAGCTCGAGCAGATGATCTCTGAACAGTCTCCATGGAAATATCAAAGTCGCCTGTATGTCTTCTTAGTCATACTTAGAAGTAAATGCACAGTGACAAACGTTTTGGAAAACACACTGAAACAAGATCATGTTTTTCTGAGCTCGACACTGGATTTCTTGAAGCCAATATAATGGCAGTGTGATAAAAGGAGCTGGCAAGCTCATGCTGAGATCCTGTCTTCTAGGTGGGGTACTAGTTGTTCCTGATATCTTTGATACTATTCATTATTTTTGGCCACTTGGGGAGATCCCAACCAGCTGTAAACAGAGGATGCCATTGTTTTCTGACACATTATCATATGATGTTGGCAAACAGTTCATTTGGAGCAGTGTTTCAGGTGAAGGGACAATTGCAACTCCATCATTCACTCTTCTTTGTGTCCAACAATCATTGAAGGAAAAATGTGTCTATTGCAGCTAAATGTTCCACTGTGTACTGTTTGTTGTCGAGCAGCAGGTAGTGTACAGTGTGTCAGAGCTGTGCTGGTTGAAAACAGGTGCCTGCTGCATCTGGGAATTATGCTAATTGTTGTGGTGAGAGTAAACCACAATAATACCCTGAAGCTGCAAGCACAAAAAGCCAAAACAATGAGCTGAAAGTTGTTACAACATGTGAAAGGAACTACAGAGTGCAGGTATTTTTGTAGGTTTGTCACATCTGGAAAACCAATCACTGCGGAAGTGTGGTAATGTCGCCACAAACACCAGATTGAAAAAGGTGGTATACTGTGTAATACACAGAGATTTCTCTGGCACCGATAGGCTAATTTTAATCAAGATAAAAATTGTATGATTCATAAATTTTAATATTGTCATTACTAAAACGTAGAGTTCTTGACCACTACAAACCCCGCAAACCAAATGCACAGTAGAGATCATCTCCATTGTCTTTGCACCAATAAGGGACTCTTGAGTGTAATGTTCATATTCAGTGGATCTGATGGTGATGACAGCTTAACATTTCCCTGTTGGTCCATCAGGGAGGCCATAGGAAATCAGACAGAGGCTGAAGCTGAAGCTGAGGGAATAAAGTGAAGGGAAATAATGAAGAAATGGTTGATTTTAAAGAGAAAATTGAAAAAGCTGGTGTCCTGATGACCTATGTGTGTATCTGTGTGTGTGTGTGAGTAAAAGAGACATTATACTTCTGTGGACTGGCATGGTGCAGAGTGCAGGTAGAAAAGATAATTTCTGCCAAAGAGAATGATTCTTATGCTCCAAGCAAATAGATTTTTTCATGTTGTTATCTGTGACCATGTGATTTGTCTCCCTCTATCCTTTTGCTTTCAGTCAACTCTTAACAACTCTAACAATATCAAAACCCAGCTTCTGTGATAGTAGTCTTGGTGTAGAAATGCAGCATACAGGAAATGAGTGTTTGCAGCAATTGCTTGCAAGTCCTTGTTTGACAAAATTATTAAACGTTTATATTTTTCTAGCTCATTTATACATGCATTTTAAATAATGAAGGTATTCATGAAGTCATTATGGACTGGACTAGCTCAGCCTGTTTCACCCAAATCTCTCTTTACAGATTGTGATATAAATAGCAAAAGTCCTGCATTAGCCAGCACTTCTCACCAACTGTTAATGCTCTCCATGCAACGCCCAATTTCATGCTTCTCAGCTGAGGAAAATGTTTTCCAGCAAAATCTTTTTTAAAAAATATGATGGGGTGCTAAAAAAAAGCCTAATAATAATAAAAGAGACTGGTCTATCATTTTAAAAATAGAAACAAAACTCATACAGCTGCAGATGAACAGGTCAAAACCAAGAAAGAAAGAAAGAGTTTACAACTGAAATTGTCAGCTGAGAAAAAAAGGTACAGGATCCCAGTACAAAGACACATAAATGCAACTAAGTAGCATTTAATTTTCCCTCTTTACTCTGTGGAAAATACTACAACCACCTCAAACACGACAATGCTTATGGACCAGTAAGAAGTGTGTGTATGTGTGATATGGTGTGTGTTTGTAGCTACTGTACTGCAGCACTGGGGCATGGATTAAATATTTATAACACATCCTAAACGCAAAAACAGGTAAAAGCTTTCTATGGGAAATGTGTTCTGAAAGCAGAGACAGCTACAGCACAGAGAAGATTATAATTCATCCAATATGTTACTTGTTGCAGTTTTGATTTTGACTGAAGTTAACTACCAGGAATATGGAGCATGAAGGACAGAGCTGGGTTTATTGCAGAACAGAAACGCCCACATCATCTGAGATTTTGCTGTTTGGTGGTGTGCATGAGTGACCTTAAAAGGTGACCCAAATACAATATCACCACAATCCCCTCTATCACCTGCACTGTCTAAATATAGACGTAGGATCAGAGTTAAAAGCATGAAATATACCAGCATCGTCACAACAACAGAGATTTTTATGAGATGTGTTGGATATTATGCTGCGGCACAGATTTCTGCACAGAAATAGATGTTTTTAATCACCAACAAATAAGAAAGAAACTGAATTTGGACTAGCTGCATGTTGATGGTGTTTTATTTTTATTGTACAACAACAAAAAAATAGCCATAAGTTAAATTTTTTTTGAGTTGGACATAGTGACACACACAAACAGATGGACTGTGAATGACAAGATGAATTCTGACAGCATGTATCACAGTGAATTGATCTTATTCCCTGGCTGTTTAGATGTATTTATTTGGCGGTGGGTGACTTGAGCCTGACCTATAACGATTACCTCGTACATGCATTTTTATTTTTTTTTTGTGAATAACCCCAGCTACAGCACAATGCATGTGACAGTGAGACTGAAACAAATACACACTCCAACACAAACCATATGCTTCAAAAACAATTGGCTTGTAGGGTTGTCTAACACAATCTGACGCACTCCTACTGAATCTGAAGAGACTGCTTCTGACAATTTTTGTTACTTTTCCAAACACACTGACCTGGCGTGCTGAGACGTAACAGCAGACAGGGTTTGAATTTATCAGGAGCTTTGTGTGTCTTTGCACAACAACTTCTGTCGCTTTTTGTGAGAACAGCTGAGTGCAACATCATGAATGGCTTTGAGCAGAGACCGTGTAAAACATGTGCATTTGTACTATTCATCATGTCACTCTGCTCTCTGTGTTGACAGGCTTTTAGCCGTATCTTAGAGTCTGGCCAGTGGGAGCACGAATGAACACTTATCTTAAGAGGTAGTTGGACCACAGATCATACAAACTGGCTCATTTGAAGTTTACCCTGAAGGTCTCACCTGAATCATGCGCCCCAGTTTGAATCACTGGCCTCATTTACACCTAGAGTCAGCTGACAGCTTATTAGATACACCTAGCTAACAACAACATAGCAGTGGTTTTATTGTAGTACTCTGGTTTTTCCATTCCCAGCCTCGTACACCCCCATCCTGGAGCAACATCTGTCCCGTAGCACCCCTCCCAGAGCAGTAGCTGCTCTAAAACAGCCCCACATAAGAACCACCACACTCATTAATACATAAAGTATGCACCCACACAAAATTGAGATCATGAAAGACTGGTTATGTATTATCTAAATGTAAATATGCTGTAAGCAATACAAGATGTATAACAGTCATTAACAGCTGGACTTTAACTAACCACTGAACAGCCAATGACAAGACAAGATAAATAAGTTGCAAATAAAGAAAAATTAATGAATAAATAAATAAATAATATACTTGTATAAACAAAATTTCAGCAATCAAGTGCAAAAAATCATGTAAACAACACAAACAAACTTCTCTGAAGCTTGAAAAGGCATTAAAGTAACTGACTTTTAACCAGCTTTGTATCATTACAACATCAGAAGAAAAATGTAAATAGTCTGTAAACAGTCCTGCACAAACTCTCTTCATTCATCGGGCTCCTTAAAGCTAGCGTTAGCTGCAGCTGTAATGTCCCCAAAGCAGCAGCAGTAACAGGACACCAGCAGGCTTACTGAAACACTGAGACTGTGTCATTTGGTTCTATCACTGTAACAAGTCAAGTTATCATCTCGTGGGTGCCACAACGTCACTGCTAATCAACGCCACACCACGCCGCGCCACGCTACGCCACACCACGCGTAATTCTTCTGTTGTGATGTCACAGAAAGCAGCTTGAAGAGTGTTTCAGATGAGAAATTAGTTGTTTTTACGCTAAATATCTTGCTGCACAGTGATGAGGCAATGACGGCAGGGAAACATTTGTACCTGCAAGCTGACAGTCTGCACAGTTATAGTCAGACTGTTTATAGAAATGGACAAAGTGTGTTGCCACCCGTTGGTTTGTAGACTCGCATTTTGAAGCCAGGAGTTTGGCGGTTGAACGTTGCTGTGTCAGTTGCTTGGACCCAGAGGTGACCTTAATTGGATATTGAAGGGAGGAGTGAGGAAGTGTCTGACCATTGAATCCGAGGGCACATTGGTTTTATTGGAGACTAGAC